>CM055095.1:59784413-59918556 GCA_029204225.1 Diphasiastrum complanatum | reverse complement strand
AACGAGAATTAAATCATCGACATAAACGGCTATAACAAAGAACAATGATCCTGATATTTTCATGTACAAGCTTGGGTCAGAATAGCATCTACTGAAGCCATTTTCAAGAAAGAACTTGTCAATTTTTTGATACCGAGTTTTTGACGATTGCTTCAACCCGTAGAGGGCTTTCTTCAGTTTGCAAACTTGGTGTCCATCTGTCTCAAAACCTGGGGGCTGCTTCATGTAGACTTCTTCCTGCAAGTTCCCATGCAAAAACGCCGTCTTCACATCCATTTGTTCTATTTCCATGTCCCCATCTTGTTGCCCATGCCAACAATAATCTGAAGGAAGTCATTTTCATTACTGGGGCAAAAGTCTCAATGTAGTCAACACCTTCAACTTGGCTACACGCTTTTGCTACTAATCTTGCCTTATACCTTTCCACCGTTCCATCCATTTGGTATTGACCTTAAATACCCATCTGCAACCTATAGCTCTCCTTCCGTGTGGTAGGTCAGTCAAGTTTCTCCAGCATTCTTGCTTCAATCACATTTGCAATTTCTCCCGCCATCTCGCTTTGCAGCCTCGCAGCAGAACGCAATCGATTTGCTCACTCTAACCTGATCAAAGAAACGTCTATTCGACCCTGTACAGAAACCGTAGCCAGAGAATCAGCTTCACGCGATGGAGTGTCTGTGCGTGGATAGTGGGCCCATAACCTTTGATAACTTGTCGATTAGCAATAAAGAAACGCAGCAACACCTATCGCACAGAGTCAGTACTGGCACACGACAAACACAACGCAAGAAGAATTTTGATCGCAAAAGCAACAGGGTTACTACACCCCACGCATTTCTCTTGCATATATTAAAAAGGGCAGGGTACATTTCAAGAGCTTAAACAACGACTAGTGTATGCCAAGAAACGTGAGTAGTGCTAAACGACAACTAACCCTTTATCCACACTAGTCACAGTACTTGACGACATAATGGTTTGAATTGTAACAGTATTAGCTGCCTGGCCAACAACATTCCCAATAGAGCCTCCTGTTCTGCATAGAAAAAATCTGCCACTATTAATTCCCAACATTTTCAGTGCAGATCTCATTAGTAGACAGATCATCTTGGGTACAAAGACTTTCCAAATTTAAATTTCAAATACCGAAGAAGAGCACATATTACTCTATGATTTTTGAGCATTCCAAGTTGCATGTTCGTAACTATATTTACAATGCGACATCTATGAAGTTGCAGTTGAAACATAGAACATTTTCTTTAGTTTAGACCAATGCAAAATATGTTTAAGTTTGTATGGGTTTGTGCACATTTAGGGTTTAGCCTCAACCTAAACCACAACCCTACCATGCATATAGGCACCATAAATATATCAATGCTTTTAATATATTAGAAAGCATAGAGGCACATAGTTTCACTAGATATTAGCATTATTTGTGCATATACTCTTGAAGGATTTTAGCTTTTATTTGAATGACGTTTGAGTTGGAAAGATTTTTAAATCAACGTCAACTCGAACTTGGTTCAAGTTGAAGCTAAACCTTTAATATAATATACAATGTTTTGCTTTTAATTGTTCAAATGCTTTTAATTGTTATAAGATGATGTTGTTTGTTCACATTACAATTTATGATAAACTAATATTTGCTTTTGAAATGTTTTGGAATCACATGTATCAAGTATTAGTGTTGCTTTCAAAAGTTTGACTTAGATGAATTGTTTTTTGTATAGGCCTTTTTTCTTTGGAAAAAAAGTTTATATTAGAAATTTTGATTTCAAATTTGTATGATTGTGTTATTTGACAGCATCATTGCACACCTGCCAACGTTCAAGTATGGATGAAATTGAATTGGAGACTTCAGATTTTTGTAACTTTCAAGTTTGTGTCGAAGATCATTTGGGCTTCTCAAAAAGTGGTTCTCTCATGGAAAACAATGTTGAAACATGTCATCAAAGTGATATTGACATTACAAAAGTACAGAAAAGCGTGGATGTTTGTGAAATTGTGGATGGTGGTTCATGCATCAAAGTGAACCTTCAATGTATTGGCGATGATTTTCAGCAAATACAGTTAGCTAAATGTTCAATTGTTGATTCATGTTCTACATTGGAGATTGAAAAAGATGTTCTATGCGATTGTCCAAGTAATTCAACAGTTCAATGTGATTATGCTATTCAATTTTTGAGCAGAAAAATACAAGACACGTTGAATAATTATGATGATAAAGCTAGGATTGGCATTTGTTATAGATTTAGACCACCTATTGGACAAATATTACATAGACCATATGCATATTCTAAAACTATTGCAGAGCTTCAACAGATTTTTGACGAAATGGATTGCATGTCTGTTAATGAATTTGGAACTTTTATAGAATAAAGTTTTTGGCTTGTTTACAATGCATAAAAATTCAATGATTTTTTTGTTAACATATTAGGATGTGATATTGTATATATATTTTAAACTTTTGAATTCACTTTCTTCACGTTAATTTGGACCATTATTGTATTACAGGATTGGAATACTTGTCGAGTTGTTGTCCTTTTAAATACATAATACTTAACTTGAATGGTTACTTGTGAAAAAATGGGAAGGAAAAACAAGTGATAAGGTTGGGTACATCAAGCATGGAGATTAGGCCATTCAATTGCGGAATGGAGGAGCCAAGTTTCTGGATAATATCTTCAATAGTTTTAAGGTTGGAATATGGAGTATTTAACACTGTGTTGAATACTTCAACATAACTGGAAATTGACAATATAGATTTCATATCATTTGGGATCGAACAAAATGTTACAGTGCCCCAAAGTATAGGATGCCTGGTAATCGACGAGTTCGAGCTTTTTCTAAGCCATTGACTTATCTATGGAGCACATGATGTGGACCGTTACCGATCAATACACTGTTGATTGATGATGCCCCTTACAAAGGTTGCATGAATCCACCTGGCAATGGTATTTTTGTTGGTACATTTGATGGCTGTTTAGAGGAGGATTTTTTGAATGAAGTTTTGTGTCCATATCTATTAAGTCTCAAAGATGTTCCAAACATACCATGTTATATTGAAAGAAATCGGTTGGGGCAAGAACCATTGAGTAACACTTGTGACTACACAGAGTTGATCCAACACAGTGATCATTTATTTCCACTTTGCAAGTTATCGATTTCTCCATTCATGGTATCCACAACGAGGAGTGTGACTTTAGAAAATACATCTATGATGGAGAAGTACGTTGAAAAAATAGACTCTGTGACTATTCAATAAAAAAGTCTTTTATATAAAAAAATTTATGAATGTCATTGAGATTTGGCTTTAATACAAATTGAAACATAGAAGGTTTCAAAAACATTTGAATTCAAACATTAATAATACGAAGTTAATGACATGAGTTATATATTCACACATTGATTGACACATTAAAATTCAATTTCACTTATAAATAAGAGTTGTTTTATTACTGATATAGTTTTTGATTTCAAAATATAACTTTGACATTTCTTGATTGAGAACATGAATAGTCTCAATTTACTCTGTTCACAACATCTTTTTTGTATTCCAACACAAACTTTAAGAACTTTTTGGGAGAATGGGAAAAAGAAAAGGCCAAAAAAGGAAGAGCTATGGACGTCAAAAGTTGTTAAAAAAATATGTGTAGAACAAACAACTTTAGAAAAAGATGTAGAGTCAACTTACTAAAGAATGGTGAACTCATCACTAGATTTTCTTGAAGAGGTCAAAACTATAAGATTATAAAGGCTTGTTAGATGGAAGAAGAATTTTGATAGATCCCAACATCATCAAAAGGAAGTTTGTGTCGTCTTATGATGAATTGAGATTATTGATAAATGTATGTTGGTGGACAACTACTATTTTATGGATAAGAAGCTGGATGCTGCAAAATTAGCAAATTGAAAGATTTACTAAAAGAGAAATAATTTCATGAAACTCTTTCCATTCTTAAAGGAGACAAAATCCATGAATAGATAAAATCTTCAATGGAAATGTATAGAACTTTTTGGAATGACTTTAAAGGAGAAACGATGAAGCCATTGCTTATCATTTAAGAAAACTATCATATCTCAAAAAGTATTATGAAGGATATAATGTACTTGTTTCCAAGAATTTTGATTCAGTTTTTTAACGAAGATTAAAAATCTTGAATGATGCTCAATACTCATTATAGAATACCCTTGAAGTTCATTGCTAGGAAGTTGGATTTTTTGCTTTTTCATTTAAAAAACAAACAAGGTGGTTTCAAGTAGGAAGACTGAGTACTTTGGATAGTGTTTTTGATTTATGGTGGAATTGGATTTTTTTTTTTTTTAACGAGCTATTCATCAACTAGACCTGGAAAAGGCTTTTGATGGATTAAGTTGGGACTATTTTTTTGTTTATTATAAAGAATTTGGGACTCTCTTATATCTTCAATGAGAAATAATTGAGTAGATTTAGCATTCAAAGTGGGGTAAGACAAGATGAGAACTAATATCACCCATATGAAGATCCATCAAATGGATGTGAAATTAGCAGTATGGCTATGATGGCTAGCAAGTTCACATGTGTGGGAAACAATCCTCAAGTGTGAATGATCTTGTTAAGCTTTGTCTTTCGCACATAAACTGATTCTAGATTGAGTATCAAGATCTAGTTCTAGACTTTATGACCAAAGCACAATCTAGCATGCTAATAATCAAAGAATGATTGCTTGCAATATCAAAAGAGAAGAAGTACAAGAATTTAATGCATTAACATAACCTTCTACTTGAGTTAGAGAGAGAAAGAGAGAGCAAAATTCAAGCAAACAATATCATAGATCCAAATTGACATGGAATAGTTTCAAAGCTTGGTTCTTCATCAAAAATTATGAGAGAGCTTACACATATTTATGGAGATTGGAGTAGAGGTAGAACCATCTCTCTCCTATTTCCATACACATCTAAAAGTGATAACTAGCAAAGTAGTGACATTTGTCACTTTACATGCATGCAATTCTACCTACTTTTACCAAGTGTCAAATTCAAAACTAGAATTGTCCAAATCACTATGCATGTGTTCAATTCACTTTGTGCATGCCTTGCATGTCACTTTGGATCACTTACAATTATTGCATGTGATATGCCACGAGTTTCTACAAGCCCATAATTGGCATTTCTATGTCTACATTCTATATGCATGTTGTATATGACAAACTAGACTCAAGAAAACATGTAGCTCAAGTTTCTTCTAGGCCAAATTTGACATTTACAATATGAAACATTCCATACACATAGAAAAAAACTTTTCCAAAACCTAAAGTCAAGATAGACGTTTTTTCATTTTTCAACATGTACTTTATTACTCAGGAACTTTGGCATAAACCAAACACTAAGAATGGTATTTTTTTTTAGTGATTCCATTCGATTGTGTAACAAATACCTTACAATCTGTAAACTATAGTTACTATTTTTGATGAGTTGCATAAACAACTTACAATCTATAAGGTACAATTACTATATTTGAAAACTTGCATATATTTGCACGATTACTATTTAAAAAAAATTGATAATGAGCATAAATATGAGACTTCCTCTTTTTGAAAAGGCAAAGAGCTACATATTTACTATTTAAAAAAATGTGAGCCGCGAATAGGCCCTAGCCTTCTAATTTTAAAAAATTGTTATGATGAAAAAAAAGCTTTGGTGGTTGTTATGCCTGGGAAGGCCCTTGGGGGTCTTCCGCGCCAAGGAGGTATGCTTGGGTTGCCGCCCTCGGGTGCCTCCCCTACCGGAAGCCCCTTTGGGGGTGGGGGGGGGGGGCTTCCCCTATACATACTGAATACTTCATGCTTATAAGATATCAAAAAATCATACACTCATAGAAAGATGGTGAATTGAAGCATATAGTAGATCGTTGGCAAGCTAATTTTGCTACAAAAATTCATGCATAGTTACTGCTTACCTGAAAGATATAACCAAAACAAGAAATGCAGCGAAATGACAGAGACATACAACATACATAGAGAGAGAAGAAACATAGACAAAGGGGGAGAGAGAGAGAGAGAGAGAGAGAGAGAGAGAGAGAGAGAGAGAGAGAGAGAGAGAGAGAGAGAGAGAGAGAGAGAGATGAGAGCAGGCACTAGGCGCTACAGGGATACCAGAGTAGGCATGAGAGAAACGAGGAGAGGCAGCAACAACAACGAGAGAGAGAGAGAGAGAGAGAGAGAGAGAGAGAGAGAGAGAGAGAGAGAGAGAGAGAGAGAGAGAGAGAGAGAGAGAGAGAGAGAGGGAGCTTGTGTTATGTGGGCCGCCATACCCTTTGCTAGACACGTGTCATTTTGGCCTTAAGAAAAACAATGCATGGCCACGTGTCAAGTTGCCTGAAATTTCTTTTGACACATGTTGTGCAACATGTGTTATTATGTTGATGTGGCATGACACATGTCGTGCACATGCTCACCGGTGGTAAATATATTGTCTCCGTGTTGAGCGAGAATCGGTCGACTAAGCTTTTTTCAAAATTGTGGAAACATATGATGACCATTATAAGGCATTCTAAAAAGCAGAATATGCATTTTTTTTTTAAATCCTTGTACTGTACTTTCCAGTTTTTACAATTTTGTCCTATTAAAAGGTGGGGTTGTTTGCTCAAAGACAATAGCCATGTGACATACTGTGAAGAGTACATGGGCATTAGAATTGAGAGTTAAGATTATATAATCCAATCAATAAAAAAAATATATGTGTATGTGACTCTCTCTCTCTCTCTCTCTCTCTCTCTCTCTCTCTCTCTCTCTCTCTCTCTCTCTCTCTCTCTCTCTCTCTCTCTCTCTCTCTCTCTCTCTCTCTCTCTCTCTCTCTTGATAGTCTCTCTACTTCAAGCTCGCAACAAAGGCTACAAAATCAGATGTAGAGAAGAGGGGGAGCGGCCTTGGTGGTGGCCCTTCAACTGTAGCTATTCCAGATTCATGCAATAGATCAAGTATCCAATATGTTCCCACTGTTTTGAAAAAAGTTAGTCGACCAATTCGCTCTCAACATGGAGACGGTATACATACCATCGGTGAGTATGTGCATGACATGTGTCATGCCACATCAACATGTCTAAACACATGTTGTGCGACACATGTCAAAACATTTTTTCAGGCAACCTGACATGTGGCCATGCATTATTTTTCTTAAGGCCAAAAAGACACGTGTCCATCAAAGGGTATGGCCCACATAACACAGACTCTCTCTCTCTCTCTCTCTCTCTCTCTCTCTCTCTCTCTCTCTCTCTCTCTCTCTCTATGTGGCGAACACAAGGGATGATGGATCAGGAAGATCTTGTAGAGGAATCAACATGAGAAATGAGATATCATATCCATTTTCTAAGTCATCCCATATCATCATCCCATGTCTCTGAACCAGGCCCAACTACATGTGTTATGGCCATATTCGGTTAGGACCTGGAATAGTCCTAATATGGTAAACCGGCCTCCAGTACTCGAGATTATTGGTCATGTCGAGATTTAATTCCATGTTGAGGCCTATTTGTGAATAATAATCTTGAGAGGACCCAGACACTCTAATTGAGACATATGGAGTATTGCATGTCTATGTGATGGATATTGGCAGGAGGACTGCATGAAGAAATGTGATCTATTTATAGTTGACTTGCATGGGGGTTGCATGGTGTCATGCACAGGACTCTACTCTCTATATAATGAGGTAGGGATTCTCCCTTCGACATGTTGGGTTTAGGTTACCAAGTTCTCTCTTCTCCTCTTCCTTCACATGGCATGTCTTGGGGGCTAGATCCAGTTTTGATCTAGGATTGGTTGGGTGGTTTGGCTCCATTGTCTCTTTTATTGTGTTCTCTTATCCTCATCCTAGGAATTATCCTTTTAGTGTCTTTATATTGGTATCAGAGTTGCGCAGCGGAAGCGTGGTGGGCCCATAACCCACAGATCCCAGGATCAAAACTTGGCTCTAATAAGGGTTTTCTGGAAAGAAAAACTGGTGGTATGGGACATCAGTAATTTTGGAAAGAAAATTACAGGACTGTAAAGATCTGATGATCAATGGTGTGTTTTAGTACCTAGTCGCGATATGGGAAAAAAAAAACCATTCGATCAAATGTGGGGTATTTTGGGAAATTTTGAGGTTTAATCTAGGTCCCAATGTGGTATCTCATTATTTACAAAATCAGAGGCCCTCAAATATATTTCTCACTTTATTAATTATTCCTTTACTTCTTAGTGATTTCTCAAATATAAGATATCAGACTGATTTATATGATTCTTTCCAGCATGGAGTTATTCTTATGAAAGACTGTTATGCCATATAAATTACTACTTGTGTGAATAGACTTGGAAGTCAGATAAATTCTAAAGTCAAAGTGGTTCAATGTCTTGAATCTTGTATTATCTTTGTTGCATAAATAAGTTTCAATGGAATGATTGTACTGTCACTCGGGTTGAAAATATTTGAAGGAAAAGTCCTATTTATAATAGAGTGAATCCTTTATTGGAATGCACTTATTACTGACTTTTCTTGGATTTAGATATTTTTATATATCATCTTTCCAGTTAGCTTTTACTGAAATTTATAATTTCTTTAAAAGGAGGGGTGAAGTGGTGGAATAAAATTCTATTTGGAAATCTGTAGATTGCATAGTTTCGGAAGAGAACCAACTGTGGTATAGAAATGAGATTTGGTCTGAAAGTAATTTCGGATAGATTCAGAGTAAGATACCTAATTGGAACTCTTTGAAAAAGAAAAAATTTCTACGGATTGCGTGGACAATTTGGAAGTAGAACAGGTTTGATATTTGAATCATTATCTATTAGTAGTACGGTAAAAGGTCAAAGGATACTAATTCCATTTTGATTGGAATAGAAGGAAGTTTGATCAGAATTTAAGTCTAAGAGTTCTGTATTAGATCAACCTAATCTTAGTTTGAGTACTAGGATCAGAGAGGGGTTGATTGAGTGGAAGAAATTATGTAATTAGAAGGTAAGTTGGATTGGAAAACTATTGAGAGTGAATGGTATTCGTCTCAGAGATTTCCTCGGACTCATTATTTACTCATGAGGAATAGAAATTATTTTGTAGCTGAGTTACAAGATCTCAGTGAGATATGTGAGTAACATATGTGGGTTCTGGTGGAATTTGCCAGATAGAAATGTGTTTATGTACTGGGTCATAGTGACATTATTCACATATGTACACGATTAATCTTGTATGAATCTACTGTGTCTTCCTGGTTACTAGTGTTATTTGGTGCACTCAACCTAGTCGGTGAACATAAACATGTGATCAAGTATTGTTTTGATAGATACTTGCAGAGTTAACAAATCTTTGGATTGGAGATTTATGGATTAACTTATAAATGGTTTGGATGAGGATCTAAATGTGGTGTCATACTAGTATAATTAAAACCTGCACCTAGACATTTGAGATTTTTGAATCACTGGCAATTAGCTTGAGTAGTTGATTACTCTAAGATGAAGCTAATTGGTAAAATGGTCAATGTGATGTGGATTCATCGAGAACTGACGGTTTTGAATTATATTGCTTGTAAGACGCATGATTAGTGAATCATTTGGGTTCATCAGTTAAAATTGTGTGCATTGGATATACAGTGTTCTTGGGATAGAGTATTCCTTAGTTAATGAAGGGACTCAGCTCATTAGTGATTGTATCCCAGAGAGCTCAATTGGATAACGAATCATAACGGATCCAAGAATAATAACTGAATTGATATTCAGCAGGACTTTGGGTATCTAGATGTGATTCTGGATTGTAATCTAAAGTTTTTTGTAGTTGAAGATGATTGTCATTTTGGTATGCGTTCAGACTTTAATTACTAGTGGTTTATAGAGCTTGAATCTTGCATTTTAGTTAAAAAAAATTTTTGAAGAATATTCCTAAGTATTTTCTTGGTGGAAAGATTTGAAATAATTCTTACTTCTCCTGAGTTATGTGGACATATACTCCAGTATCCTATAAATGATTATGGTTTTGGATTTCCAGAAAATTATAATTGACGAATCATATGAATCTAAATATTTATGATTGACGGATCATAAATAGATAGTTAATTTTTGTCAGAGGACTATAAGGAATTGTAATGGTGCTTAAGTGTGACGATTAAGTCTTGGTCTATTAATTGAGTAAGAATTCAGATCAGTATTTTGAATATCTTTACTCTAGTATTATTGAGAACCTATGGATCTCACAGACATTCTCACAAGATAAGTAATTTACTTGTGGAGAATTTAATTTATCTAGTGGATGGTATTCTACTACAGTTTATGGTTTGTAGATGTTTGAGTACAATTCTTCATTTAATTGGATCTCCAGTTATCATAGGAGGCAAACAAGTCTATTAAGATGAATGAATGCTATTTTCTTGTATTTGGTGCCAGTAATGGGAGCATTTAACTCAAAAGAGTATCTGGGATACACAGAGTTGAGTTTTAATCATTCTATATCTTACTGATTCTCCTAGAGATTATAGTTGAATGAATTATTATATCTTAGAATTGGATTCTAAGGATAGTTGTACTTGGAAGCTTATGAAGTATTTGCCAAAGTGGTGAATAATTTCAGACTATAATTATTATGATTCTCTTTAACTTTAAATCTCCTATGTTAGGAAATATTTCACTTAGTGTTACATATAAGTGATTTACATGAAGGTGATGTTACTAACTTGTGTTGAATGTAACCCAGTTGAGAAAATGCATCTCTTAGTGTACTTTTCAAACTAAAGCTTATACTTCAAAACCGAGATTAACGATTGGAAATTGGTTTATCTCTGAGTACTTGTTTGATATGGATTTGCAAATAACTTCGCAACATCGCGGTCATAGTCAGGGTCATCTTTGCGATCTTCCTTAGTCGTAGATTTGTTCGTTCTTTTGCTAGAGGATTTATTCTTTGAGGATTTTCTGCGCTTTGTCGAAGATTTCTGATCAGGTTTCGAGGAGCTTTTGCTTCTCGTTGTGACTTTGAATAATTTCTCCACGTCACTTGGCCAGGACTGATCTTCTATCTTTGCCAGTTTTCCTTCAATAACGTCAATTCTCTGCACAACAGCATCAGTCGCAGCTTTCGCTTTCGTGTTTGCAGCAGTTGGTGTTGCTACATCCTGATATTTGGGTCGCGGCTTCTGCGGCTGAGGGCAATCAGGATACTTGTGGCCAAGCTCTCTGCAATTCGAACACAATGGTACATAACCAATCGGCTTTCACGGTTGAGGACGGTCAAGAGAAAAATGTTTAGGCTCTCCATAGTTGTAGCAGTTGTCCGAAACTCGTTTAGTCGCAGTTTGAGACTTCGCTGGTCCAACAAATTCAGGAGGATTATGCCTTCTTGGTGCGAACTTGGGTCTGTCCTGTTGGGCTGATGCTGTAGTATCCTATACGTAGTTAGTAGTCGCATTATTTTGAAAAATAAAAATTACCTCCTGGGCAGGATCTTCAATGTATTTGACATTCACAGTAGTGCTAGTGCAGTCTTCCTTAGTGTGTCCAGAAGTTCCACATTTCGTACACCACATTCCTGAGTTGGAAGAAGACGCTTTTGGTCTTTTATCTGCAACTTCAGAGATCCGCACTTTCAAGTCATTAAACTTTTTATTAAGGTCAGCCATATTACTCTTCCAAATCTTTTCAACTTTAGAAGTTGACGACTTATCCTCGACAACTTTTGTGTTGTCCTTTCGTTTAATTCGTCGTTTATTCTTTCTCTCTCCTTTGTCAGCTTCTGATTCTGATGAATCACTGAATCTGGATTCTCTATCTGACATACACTAGAGATGGAAATGGATTTGTCAGATTTCTTATAACTTTCCTGAACTATCCACGGCAACGGCGCCAAAAATTGATATATGTCGTACTATACCAACAAGGTTAATGTAGATTTTATAGTAAATAATGTCATTCCCAAAGAGGACAGCGTTAAAAAGTTATGTTTTTTGGTACAATTATGGCAAGTGGTTTTGAGTGTTATTCTGATGTCGACAGACATTAAAAAGTAACTAGTATTACTTATATTTAGGATGGGTAGTGTTAATAAATTCAGAACCACAATCTGGCCTCTATCGAATTGGATGAAGCGCGTTCTACAGATGAGATGTTATCAGAGTAGTACAGCAGTACTACACTCTGGCTGATTAAGCTGTCAACAGAGAATCGAGAATTGTGCATCAGCATACTGGCAATGAAAGTCATAGACTATTAAAGTTAGGCATGGCAGCTGCCTATTGGTTTGCGTTAGAATCTATCCACTCTCTCTCTCACCTGTGATTTGTATTTTTTTTGCCTCGGGGACGTATGGCTGCGGAGGGATAACTTTGTGTTTATTGGATGATGATGATGAAGAAAACGACGACGAAGAGAAGAAGAAGAAGAAGAAGAAGAAAAAGAGGAGGAGGAGATGGAGCGCGATGATCCACAAAGGAAGCTAACGCTGGCTTATTCTGACAAGAGAAGCAGCAGCAGCACGAAGAGGAGGCCTCTGTTTGTTTTCGTAGCAGCCAGCAGCAGAGCTCCTTGGAAGTGTTACGATCCAGAATCTGGCAATTGGGAGCGCCTGCCGGTCGGCCTGGGCGGCAGCTGCCACCCTCTTGTGCTTTGCCAAAAAAATCAACTGTTCTGCTCTCCTTGATGCCCATCAGCTGTGGGTTTGCAATCCTGTGAGCGGCGAGACGAAGCTGCTCCCTCCCGGCCCTGGCGGATTCTGTTTGCGACCCGCGGATGCGTTTCAGATCTCCAATATGTGTGATGATGCGCCTGATCTGTTTCAGGCTCTCGTCATTGACCGCACCACCAATGGATTCAAGCTCCTTCTGGAAGGATACTACAGCAAAATGGAAATTTATGACTCCCTCACCGATTCTTGGACCAGCACAAGTGTGCAGGTGCCATCTCAGATTGAGTTCAGCATTTCACGCCCTGTTTACAGAAGAATTCTTTACTGCCTGGTCAAAAATCCAAACAGGCTGGTGAGCTATGATCCCATTCGCAACATTTGGCTGGATCCAGCTGCCTCCATGAGCGCTTACATAAAAAAACCTTACCTGTTTGAGCATAGAGGTGAACTACTCATGGTAGGAACAATTAGCAAAATGGAGGTAACAGGGACAGAAGAATCAACGCTTTACATATGGAAGTTGATCTTGGAAACCCAAAATTGGGAGGAAGTGGCAAGGATGCCCCCAGCACTACTTCAGGATTTCCAGAAGAGGGAGGATTTGACGGCGATGCACATTGTTGGCCAAGGCGATCTTCTGTATTTTACAAGCTTGTCCAAGGCATCAAACCAATCAATCACTCATTGGTTACACGCACACAGACTTTTGATTTAAGGTTTAAGTTTCTAGAATGAAATGAAATTTTCATTTCTCAAAGTGGCTTCAGAATGCATTTGGCATTGTGGAGAGAGCAAAAAGTAAGAACTTGAAAGAACAAGCAATGTGGAACCTTTGCAACGAACCCTTGATCTAATCCATTACCCTTAAATTTTAATTTCATCTTTATGTCAATTATTGTCTTCTTTAAGGATGCCATGAGTTTACTATGTAGAGGCATCATTGTCTATCATTATCATTGTTCTCTTTTAGCCACTTGTGCTGCTCGTGGAAAGGTATGGTCAACGTATTGCTGCATATTCTTACATAGGATTAAAACCTCTGTTGAGAAATGCATTGTTCAAGAGATATTGACGATTTTGTTGCCAACAAGCAAATGTCTTCACGCATCTCACAAAGATTGACATTGACCATTAATATCTATGGAATCATTGATGTGTACCTTTGGGCGTTGATGGGGTGTTCCAAGCAATCAAGTTATCCTAGGTGTGATATGATCAACATATTTGGTGTAGTAATAAATCAGGAGTGTCAATTTGTTGGAGAATTTGTTAATGGATTCAATGATGGGTATTGCAAACATGGAATTCACAAAGGACATATGAGAAGAATATGTTCATAGGAGGATTAAGATCTGTTGCCATATTGTTTTAGTTAGTTTATAACATGTTAGAAATTCATTCCACTATGGGATTTCAAGTGCACCTAATGAAATGTCGTTATTTTTTAATATTCAACAACCAAAAAAGGTCCAATTTGAAAAAGGCTCTCACAAGTTATAACTTCAAGATTTTGAAAAATGGTTGGTGTATGTTTCATTGATGAAAGTCACAACAACAAAAACCATATTCCTGGTACTGATTATTCATTGAAAGCTACAAGTTCTAAATCATATTATCTAGTTGTTAGTTCTTGAAGCTTTACTTCATATATGGTGTCACTCATCCACGCTTATTACTTCAGACTGGTCTTCAATACCAAATTGGTATTGACCTTGACCTTAACAGCCATCATCATGTTGGAATTTGATGTGTCAGTTTATGTGGACTGATTTTGCGATTCCTGATGAAACCCAGATAGAGTTCGATTCTAACAAACGGTTATTGTTGATAAATCATATCTACAATCCTCCAAAGTGTAGACTGACACTATTGATCCACACGATTTGCCTTCGGGACTTTGCCCTTCGGACCTCAAACTTTGTCCTTTGGTTCCTCATAAGTAAACAATTACTTAACGCAAATGCCTGTGAGATCCACACAATCTGAATTATGTGGTGGAGTAAAGAAATTAAAAGTTCAACCAATATATCTAAATCCTTGACTCACCCAATTGATCAAGAATTACTCATTATCTTAAGAATCCTCACATTTTCTCATAATCTTCAAATCACCTTTAAGTATCAATTTATGATCCATCAATCATAAACATCCTTATGATTCGTCAATCATAATATACAGGATTCCAAAACCATACTTAATCATTGAAAGATACTGGAGTATATGTACAACATACACTTAGGGAATATAAGAATCATTGTGAAATCTTTTCCACAAGGATTTCAAGAATATTTTTCCAACCCGATTCTTACCCAGATTATGAGTTCCAAATTCCACAATCAACCAAGTAATTAAAGACCATATTATACACATGACTTTAACAAGATAAACTTTATACAATCACCTAGAACAATATCTAGGGATTACAAAGTTCTGCTGAATTCCAACTAAATTTAGTTTACCATTCTTGGATGTAGAATAACTGATTAGACAAATCTTGATTCTACTAACAAAGCGCATAGTTTACTTGACAAAGGATGAGAAAGAAATGAACGCAAACTCAAAACATTTCTATTCGTGACCAACTCGAAAAATTCATGAAGGATTCGCAAAATTTCTCTTGCTGTCAACTCGAAAGATTCACAAAACGGTTTCTTGTAGAAGCTCGTGGCTTTCTTGTTGAAGCTCAAAAGATTCGTGAACAGAATCTTGTCGCAAAATATTCTGTTTCTTGTTCAAGCCTCAGATGTCATGAACAATTCACGAAATCTTTTGGATTGTTCTTCAAGATATTAGTTTGATTTATTCAAACTTGCATCGTGTTCTCTGTGGAAGAATAACTACTATTTTTCCTACAGTGGTATTAGAGCTTATGGAATTAAAGTTGATACAATGGTATCTTCGCATCCCTCTCAGCATTCTTCATACATCCATCAATAAGCCATGATTTGGAGGTTATTTAGAATCAAAAGATGTCATCGATCACCAATATTCAAGCTAAGATCACTACAATCTTGGACCCAGAAGGCTCAAACTACTTGATTTGGAAATTAAAAACTTCACTTTTGTTGAAGGGCGAAGGTCTATGGCAATGGGTAGAACCAATTGAGGAAAAGCCAGATCACTATGCCGATACAACATAGACAATTTTCTAAAGAAGCAGCCAGCCGTGATAGATGGCAGTTTAGGAGTTAACTTGATTTCTACAAAGCTATGTACAAAATGGGGCCTTACAAAGATTAAGCCTACTACTTTTGCTATTAAGCTAGAGGATCAAATGACAGTTCGTCCACGAGGAATGGTGGAAGATATATCTGTCAGGATTGCAGGAGTACAGTTCGTCATTACTTTCATCGTGATGGACTTACCAGAAGCACCAAATGTCTACCGAGTTCTATTAGGACTTCCATGGTTACGAGTTGCGCAAGTAATTCATAATTGGGGTACCAGAAAAATCACTTTTGAAAATCATGAATGTGCAGAGTTGATCCCACGACTTGGACTATCAAACCAGTGGTTCAAAAAGTGGATGACGATTCATCAACAACAGACCACACTTGTGATCGACCAGAGAAAAAATTAGGAGTTCACTACGATTCTCAAATAGATACTGTCAATTGGAATGAAGCTCTGACAACAATTGATTGTACAACAGGATATATGTGTCAACAAGATACTCAATCAGAGTTGAGCGAGATTTCCTTATTAGATCGAACTTTGGATACACCAATCACGTTTCCACTAAATGTGCTGAATGTAGCCTGGATATCAACAGGACCTATACCAGATCCAATTGAGGATGATCTCATACCAGTGGTCTATGCCTTAACTTATGATGGCAATGCAGAACTTATAAATGAACAGATTCTACATCATATGGATCCAACCAGATTTGGAGTGCGTAATGTTCCTGATGAACCAACAATCAAATCGCCCAAAGCAGTTATATTGAAGGGAGGCAGGATCACATGTTCGATAACGAAGAAACAAGCTAAGCAACATTATAATACGGTCCTGAAATGGGAAAATCCCCCTCAAAAGATCGATTCAAAGGAAGTACCACCTCTATTGGATAAAGGCAAAGGAAAAGTCAAGAATGATCCTTCAAGTCAGACTTCCAGCAAGAAATCATCGTCTAGGAAGTCTTCACCTGTGAAGAAAGATTTATCATCCCGAAAGTCATCACCTCCATGATCAATTCCTGCTAAGAAGGCTAAACGAAGATCCAAGACAAGTCCTTTTGAAAAAGAACAGGCAAATGTAGTCCAGCATGATATGCCAGAGCATTTTAAACGTTATACACTGGATGAGGTGGTTATCATGTTACCTAAAACACATCGTGAACCTGAAGAACACATGCCAGAATCTAAAGAGGTTTATGATGGCCTAGCTAGGACGCAACCAATGAATCTTGCTGAACCAAGTGGGATCACAACTTACTCCTGAATAGTATCAAGCACTCCGTTTATTACTTATTAAGTATCAAGACTGGTTCCATAATTGATATAGAGAATACTATCCAAATTGGATGCTTCACTATTCCTTACATCAATTTTACACATCACGATATAACTAGAACATGAAAAACCAAATAGAATGTGAATGAAATGATTCCTCCATGCTTTATACCGAGACTGATGAAAAAAAGGGCCCTCAGTATAAACCACGATATATTTGGAATTTGTTATCTATCAACACATTGAATTCCATTTTCCATTAACATTGGTTGCCATATGCACAAGCTTTGCATGGACTTATCAAGATTTGAAGGGTATTCCGACATTAGTGATTGAACATACCATACCTTTAGTACCTGATGCAGTTCCAAAGATTACAAAGTTCTATCGTTGTAATCCTAATGTGGCAGATCTGATAAAAAAAGAGCTTCAGAGATTGCTTGACGCCGATTTCATTTATGAGATCAATCATACAGAATGAATTTCACCGATTGTCATTATTCCTAAGAAAAATGGGAAATTGCGAATCTGTGTGAATCTCAAAGCATTGAATAAAGTGACACTGAAGGATCACTTTCCGTTATCTTTTACTGAAATCATTTTGGATTGCCTTGCCGGAGTGTAAGCTTATAGTTTCCTGGATGGATTTACTGGTTTTAACCCGGTTAAGATTGCACCTGCCGATCGTCACAAAACTGATTTTGCAACAGAATGGGGCACCTATGCTTACAAAGTAATGTCGTTTGGACTATGTAATGCACCAAGTTCATTCCAAAGAGTAATGCAATTTGCTTTTAAAGATTATCTGCAGAAATTTTTTGAAATTTACTTGGACAACTTGGGAGTTCATAGTACAGATACAGACCACCTGGATCGATAGGAGAAAATATTTGAAAGATGCCACAAATATCAAATTTCTCTAAATCCAGAAAAATGCCAAATATGGGTTTCGCACGGAGTTGTGCTTGGACATGTGATATCAAGACATGGTATTGCCACTGATTATTCTAAGATCAAAGTTATTGTGGAATTGCCACCGCCAGCAACAATTCGAGGAGTTTATGTGTTTATGGGTCATGCGAACTACTATCAAATTTTTATTATCTTTTTCGCAGATTTAGCACGACCTATATACAAACTAACTATTGTTCCTATTTGGACAGTAGAGGCGTCAGAAGCCTTTGAAACGTCAGCACCAATACTGCATTCTCCAGATTGGACATTAGAGTTTCATGTTCATACAGATGCCTCAAAATACCCCGTTGGATCAGTTTTGATGTAGCCAGGTGACTATAAGAAAGATTATCCCATACAATTTGCAAGCAGACAACTTACAGATCCAAAGAAGAATTATTCACCAACAGAACGTGAAGCGCTAGCCATGATTTTTTTTGTTCGGAAATTTCATCACTACCTCATGGAAACGCACTTTGCATTTTATACGGATTATCAACCGTTACTTTACTTGATAAACAAGACGTGTGATACTGGACGTATTGCAAGATGATTATTATTATTGACTGAATTTGACTTTCGAATTGTGGTTAGAAAGGGAAAGTAGCATTATCTAGCCGATCACGTTTCACGAATTGAATCCGCACCAGTTAATACTGAAGTGGATGATGAACTGCCAGATGCTGCGTTGTTCTATGTTGAAGCAATACCTGAGTGGGCGGCAGATATTGTTGAGTACCTGATGCTAGGACAACCAAATAACTCCTTGACAAAAGTACAAAAGAGACAATTGATTCAAAAGGCTCAACCTTATCAATTTATTGCAGGACAATTGTACAGTCGTGGATCAGATAATATTTTACGAAGATGTGTTTACCACATGAAGTACCAGATTTAATCATGTTTTCACATGATGGCATGGGTGGAGGACACTTCTCTACAGATATTACTATTCGCAAACTTTTGCAATCCGGTTGTTGGTGGCCTACGCTTCATAAGGACATAGAAAATTTTATTCAGATATGTGATGTCTGCCAGCGAGCACGACGGCCTACTCGACAAAATTATGAACCCTTACATCCGGTTTTATCGCAAGCACCGTTTGAAAAATGGGGACTAGATTATGTTTGTCCTATTCATCATGCTGCGCAAGGATCTCAGGCCCGATACATTATCGTCACAACTGATTATATGACCAAGTGGGTTGGAGCCAAAGCTGTCAAAGTGGCTGATGCGAAATCTACGGCCAAGTTTCTATATGAAAATATTATAATCAGATTTGGATGTCCGATCGAAATTGTCAGTGACCGGGGTACACACTTTGTTAATCAAACAATAAAGTGTTTACTGGAAGAATTTTTTGTTATACGCAGATTTAGTACTCCCTATTATCCCAGAGGGAATAGCCAAGCTGAATCTTCCAATAAGATTTTATGCACCATTTTGACAAAGACAATTGAAGCTAGTCGGTCCGATTGGGAACATAAACTTTATGCAGCATTATGGGCATTCAGAATCGCTTACAAAAATAGTACAAATCAAACACCTTTTCAATTGGTTTATGGTCAAGATGTTGTTATGTCAATTGAATTTTTAATCCCATCTTTATGCATAGCAGCAATAGAAAGATTAAATGATGATATGTCTTTACAACTCCGTCATGAAGCGTTGCACAAATTATGTGAAACCCGATTGATGGCAGTTCATGCCTTAACAGCAGAGAAAGCCCGTCTCAAGGCATGGCACGATCGTCGATTGCACAAAAAAGATCTGAAAGCAGGAGATCTTGCATTGATGTACAAAACCAAGCTGATCAAGGAGTAAGTTGAAGTTTACCGGGGAAGGTCCGTATAAAGTGAAGGAAATTCTGAACTATGGCGCAGTAATTTTTGAGCGCTTGGATGGAAAACGATTTGATACTCCGGTAAATGACAGCCGATTACGCAAATTTTGGCAGCCTGCTCCGCCAGTTCAGCAAGCCTAATCTCAATATATTTTTTAATTTTATTTGTTTTTCAATTCTTTGTTTTCAATCTTTTATTTTTTGACTTTTTTGAAAAAAGACAGTTAAAAAAGAATAAAAAATAAAAATTAATAAATAAATAAGGAAAGACTGATGAGCAAAAGTCAAGAAGTCATCAGCATAAGGAAAAGGAAGTACAGTATTTTTTATGGAAAATGACTTAGAAAATTACTGATTGGGGCAGATTTGACCAATACAGTATCAAAAACCTTTGTTGAGCTCTCAGACTATACATCCACCCTTGATTTATCTAAATTGAGGTGGGCGAAGGTTCTTGACAAGAGAAAATCCAATTTTTGAGTCAGGCGAATGTTCAGTGATATGCCATTTTGGGAACCTTCGCCGAGCATCATAACCTCATTATGAACCTTCGCCGACCTGCTACATGATCTTAAAATGTCAAAATTAGGTTGTCCATAGGTTCACATTGTGAAAAAATACATTTATGACAGTACCTGGGCAAAGGACCCTCCTGGGCTAAGGTTCATCCTTTGCTACCCTTGGAAAACGTTCGCCTGATAAATTAAGATCCCTAGAAACCTTCGTCGAGATTTTTATAGTCTATTTTTACAGTACTGCACATGCCTGCAAATTTTTGTTCAGAACTGATCAGCCAAACTACTATTCAGTGTAATGGACCCACGAAATTCACCTATAAGTTGGCTGAATTTGATTCATTCCTCACGTGTGCTAGCGAAGCTCTCGTGAATTTTGCCTTCCAAATTTCCTACATTGCCTTCTGATACACTTTTACGTGTTATAATTCCTTTCTGATCATCATGTCTTCTACCGATACTTCCCAGTCTCCGCGCTATACTATCCATCATGATGTCTCATCTACAACGGACATCATGATTCTTCCTAGCACAAGCATGGTCACTCAGTGGATGACCCTTGCGGAGCCTCTACTCACTGCAATGGGTATTCATGAGAGAGCCTTTTCGGATCGTATCAATATGGATTTCATCACTCTTGCCTTCAGTACGTGGAAGGAAGAGAAATCCAAATTCTATGTCACTTTCCAGGGAGCCACACACAAAGTGCGCGTCACTGAGGCCGCACTTGCAGCTATAGGAATATCATCTTGTACGCAGGCCTCACCCAATCACAAGCATGCCAAACAGGCTATCAAGCCATTTATTGACCTCACCAACAATCTACATTGGACCAATGATGGCTACCTTCTAGAAGCCATCATTGAGCCTTCCAGCCACGCAGCTACCCAGCTATTGAATAATTTCTTGATGGTTGGCAACCTCAGGAAAGACCGCATCACATCTCAAATCCTTCACAAGATAGTGGAATCTCACACTAAGTTGGCCAAAGCCCCTCTTGAACCATAAAGACAATCATCCTCTGCCTTTCACTGATTCCATCCTAGATCAGATTGCTGGTCAAGAGCATTACAGTTTCTGTGACGGCTTTTCTGGATATAATCAGGTTGGAGTGTGAAAGGAGGATCGTTCAAAGAACACATTCACTACGAATTGGGGCACTTATGCCTACAACAAAATGCCCTTTGGTCTTTGTAACGCTCCAACGACTTTTTAGCGAATTATGATGTTAATCTTTGATGCCTTCTTGAGAACTTTTCTCAAAATATTTATTGATGATTTCTGTGTATATAGTGATATAAAGACACACCTGTAGAAGCTGAAATTAATATTGCAACGGTGTCGAGATACTTGTTTATCTCTTCATCCAGAGAAATGTTTTTTTGGTATGAAAGAAGAAATATTGCTCGGACACAGAATATCTAACAGAGGAATAAAAGTCGACAAAGATAAAGTCGAGCTTATAAGAAATCTCCATATACCAACAAATTTACGAGAACTAAGAGCTTTCTTTGGACATGTTGGCTATTACAAGAGATTTATTCATAATCATTCTTCTATTGTTTCCTCTCTTACACATCTACTGAAGAAACAAGTAGAATACTTGTGGACGAATGAACAGCAGAAAGCATTCGAAGATCTTAAGCAAAGGTTGATTAATACTCCTATTCTAAGACCACGCAACTGGGCTATTTTATTTCACAGTTATGTGGATGTTTTTGCATTTGCTATTGGCGTCTGTCTAAGCCAAAAGGACGACCAGAAGAAGGATCATCCCATCTACTATGCGAGTCGACAGCTCAGTGCATCAGAGAAGAATTATTCGACTACAGAAAGGGAAGCACTTGGCATGATTTTCACTGTTAAAATTTTTTGACATTATTCGCTGGGATATGTATTTATTTTTCATGTGGACCATTATGCTCTTAAGTATCTTGTAAGTAAACCAGATCTATCAGGACAAATTGTTCGATGGGTTCTACTTCTGCAGGAATTCACTTATCAAGTAGAACTTCGCCAAGGAAAGTATCATACAAATGCTGATTTTCTCGGCAACTCAGCACCGGAAAAATTGAAGAATTTATTAATGATGATTTTCTAGATGAACATCTATTTGAAATTTCATCCACAAATTCATTATATAATGATATTATTATGTATCTCAAGGATCAGATATATCCGGATGGTTACGATTTCGAGCAAAAGATAGTTTTTTAATATAAGGTAGCACCTTATACGATTATTAACAATATCTTGTACAAGCTTGGTGCAGATCATCAGCTTAGAAGATGTCTCGAAACTAAAGACATTAAAAAGGTCGTTAAAGCCTTATACTCACAAGATGCTGGTGGACATTTTGCTTTGAAAAATACAGTTTATAAGATATTGACTGCCAAGTATTGGTGGCCAACAATGTTCAAGGATGTATCAAATTTTATTCGTTCATGTGATCCATGCCAGAGATCTGGTAAGCCTACAAAAGCAATGAATTGGCCGTTGACACCAATCTTGCCTCTTGCACCATTCGAGAAGTGGGGGATTGACTTTGTCAGTCCAATCAAACATGTTAATCGACATACGAAATGTCGTTATATTCTAGTTGCCACGGATTATTTTACCAAGAACGTTGAAGCAGAGACAACGAAAGGAAATGATGCAAAAACTGTTGCGACGTTCTTATTCAAAAGTATAATCACAAGATATGGTTGTCCACTCGAACTACTAAGTGACCGAGGAACACATTTTCTAAATAATACGATACAGTTGCTCACAACCTATTTCCTGATCAAACACAGAAAAACTACACCGTATAATCCAAAAGCAAATGGGTTGACAGAAAGAGCTAATGGAATCTTATGTAAGATCCTGACTAAAATTACTATAGCACATGCAACAGATTGGGATCAAAAATTACCATCAGTTCTCTGGGCTTATCGCAACACAGAGAAAATCACGACGAAACAGACACCATATTTCCTTACATATGGTATGCATCCTATCTTGCCAATTGAATTTGAGGTGAAAACCTTTCGTATTCAAGCTCAACAAACAGAGACAAGATTAATAAACGAAAGGTTGACTAATATTGAAGAACTAGCTGAAGCTCGAGAGACTTCACAAAAACTAACAGAGAAAATCCAGAAACAAAGAAAGAAAAAATATGACAGTCATATAAAAAAATGTGATCTTAAAGCTGATGATTATGCGCTGATATATGATAGTTGCCATCAAAAGTTCCCTGGAAAACTCCATATGCGATGGCTTGGATCGTATAAAGTCATAGAGGTGTTTAACAATGGTTCTGTGCAACTTCAATCTATTGAAGGCGAACTATTACCGACACGTATTAACGGGTCAAGACTGAAGAAATATTACCTTTGACCAGAATTTTTTTTTATTCTTATTATTTTCTAGTATTTTTTTGAAAATAATCGCGAATTTTCTTTTATGTTGTCGAAATTTTTTTTGCAACATTTCTTTTATTTTATTTTTTTTCTTTCTAGAAATTTTTGAGAATTTTTCGTGACTTCTCTCAATCTTTCAATATCATTTTAAAAGTATTTTCGAGAACTTTTCGAGATTTTTTTTGCGACACTAAAATTGTTAATCAAATTTTCGTAAATCATTTTCTAGAATTTTCTAGAAATTTTCTAGCATTATCTCTAGTTTTGCGAGAAATTTTCTAGTATGTTACTAAAATTTTCGTGAGTTTCTGTAACATTTTTTTAAAGATCCTTCGAGAAAGTTTCGCAAAACTTTCTAGAATCTTTCTAGCATATTTTCGAGAATCTCTCGACCTACTTTTTGTATCCCTCCATTAAAGATGATGGCCACGTGATCATCATTATTCATACATGTGTACGCTCACAGATAATGTTTTTCCTTAATTTATTTTTTTTCTTTTTACAAACGGTCTTCCTTCATTGAAGATCGACCTGGCAAATTATAGTTTCAAACACTGAGCCATGCACGTCCTCCATAAATGGAAGTGACAAATGTCAAGTCACTATGTCACATCATCATCCCTTCCACACCGTTACTGCTTATCAGAGTTATTTTTCATTTTTCCTCTCCACACTTTCTACCTGCAAAGTTTATGCTTTCCTGCGCTCACTCTTTGCGATCAAAACACTTTTTCGCAAACTATTGCGATCTACGAAGCTATCGTTAAACATTCAAACAATGGCTTCTACATCAGGTTCGAGCTCTAATATCATTTGGAAAGCACGCGCAGGAATCTGCCTGGCATCCATCCAGTCCTTTTTGGATCGATGCAGGTTGGGTGATTTGAAAGTGGACCTCTGCATCATCCTCTCTGAAGTCAGTACTGAATTCGTGAACTCCATCCATTCAATTTTGGAGGTGAACTTCAAAGTTCACGTACGAGGCCAATTCTTCACTATCACTTAAGACCTGTTCTGCACAGCTCTCGGATTATCTCTGGATGGGAAGCTGCTTTCAACTAACAAAGATTTGGTGGATGAAGCTGCCCATTGTTTAAGCAACTATTTTGTACCCACGAAGGGGTACAAAATCTCTATGATCCGAGATACAACATTCAAGTTGTTTTGTAAATATGCAAACCAAGCAATCTTTTTGACGGATGCTACCATTTCAGTTCAAAATTTTGGGTATATATTAGATGCTCAATTCGATGATTTGCTATGATCTTGTGCAGGTTTTGCAGCGAAACTCCAAGGACATGGTGCCTCACCTTTATCTATCATTACGGCTTATTATCGTCAACGAGTTTCTATGAATTTACAACGCACTCAGGCACTTGCAATACTTCAACGTGCCATAGTTGCAAGAACGGTTGATTCACAGCTTCCTGCACTACCTAAACTTCCAACTGTCTTAACTAGCGACTTACACCAAGCAGTAGGCTTTATGTACATACTCTACGAAATTGTTGCTTTGTTATAGTTGTACAGTATCTCAATTCGCCTTATGCCCTTTATGCTTTTAACATGCATTCCTTTGTACTCTGATGGGTTTTCCCATCTTTTATTAATAAAAATAGAAAGTTTCTTCTTATTCCAAGGGTATTCACTCATAACTTATTATGAAAGATGTAGGGTAGAGGATATTTTGTTCCGTAAACATTAAAAAAAAAAAATTTAGACGAGCCTAAATTTTTTGGAAAGTCGAATCGGACAGCATGTCCTCTACCGGCGCATTCCATTGCATAATGGGTATCACGCTTTGCGAAATAATCCTTCTTCTAATGTATGACTATGTAGGCCTATAAAAAACGAACAAAGTTATCGAATGATTTACATGTACCTAAACTCTCTACAAATCTGTTGTCAGTAAGTAGAATCACTGATCTAGGTCATAGGGTAAAGTCTAAATCTGATCAATGTCGAATTATCAATAGGAAAAATAAGATCCTTGCACTCGACGAGAGGCATGGATACATATATAGACTGATTCATTGTTATTTTGATACAAGTCAAGCCTTGAATACTTCTGTTCTAGTCAATAAGGTATTACTTTGGCATAATAGGTTAGGACATTTGAATCATACATCTATGTCGAACATGTCAAACTAGTCCTTAGCACTTGATCTCGACTATCCAGCCAATAAAGTCGACCTCCATAGTTGCATTGTTAAAAAACATACCAGTATTCCATTTAGATAGACTCGTAGGCATGTATCAAAAAATGTTCTAGATGTTGTTCACTTAAATATATGTGGTCAAATCCAAACTCCGTCATTGCTTGGTGCAAAGTGTTTCATTACCTTCATTGATGAATATTCCAGAAGAACATTTGTTTATTTTGTTGAGCAGAAGTTGGAGGCTCTCAAAAAATTTGAGCTTAGCCACAATGTGTCATCATCCACCCAGTGAGGACTTCTTGGAAATTAACTTGTTACCTAACTTGGGTAAGTCATTATATTCATAACAAATGGAAATAGCCTTCGACACCTTCAATAGTTCGTCATTGTGAAGCAACTTGTTAACCAATTCTTGTGTATTTTTGCATATTGTATAAAAACACAAATAAAATTGCAGAACTAGATAAATGAATGGATGTAGATTAACTATAGGATTATGGAAGAATAGTCCAGCATAGCCAAATCTTGAGGCAAAAGTGCCACAAGCACTTAATTGATGCCAAACTTCAATATTAGCAGAATCAGGAGAGTATCCCGACAACAAAAAGAAAGAATAAGGATTAATAGTTGAACATGTATAGACTACGACTTCAGATTAAGCATACATAGATCATTCAAGACATGTACGACATGTGCATAATAGGTACTATAGTATCAATGATCTTTTCTTCAGCGTTGTGTGATAAACTCACGTAGCGCGTCGATGCAAGATATTCTATGTCTCTCACAAATTGTATCTATTGGTCTTGATTACTAGCTGACGCTTTGACATCAACTGGCACTTCTGTGCCTAACTCACGTAACCAGTTTTCTGGCGTTCACTCTGTTTATATAGAGATAGTGAAAACATGGTTTAGCGAATCATGGATTACAAAAACACTGGGTTATGCACATTCTAACAGCACTCAGTTGTTCGTCAGCATCGTCCGTGGAGTTGGTTGTTGGTACTCTGCTTGATGTCCCCTTTCCCTGGGGCATGAAAATCCACCGCTCTGGTGAGATCGTGGGTGACCGCAATCGTCTGCATGTAGCTTTCTACGGTCGTGAAGGTGGTCATGGAAGCTCCCTTGGGTTTGTCTCGTAGAGGACCGCAATCCTGCGGTTGCAGTTGCCTGCGTTCCTTGTGAAAATTGTCAACATTTCCTAGCTAGTTTGAGGCCTAAATTGGCTAAAATTGTAAATAGTTTTGGTTCTGGAGTTTCACACGTGTGAACCAGGCCACAATGTTTTTATTTACTGTATTTTTTCAGTATGATGAAGTGTCAAACTTCATACCCTTCAAAATGAGACCATTTTGATGTATTTTGGTCATATAAGCCATTTTTAGCTATTTTTCCTATATAGGGAATATCTAGGGTCAAGTACCTTCTAGAGAGAGGAGAGAGAGTCATCTTCCTCATCCATAAATAGTAGGGAAGTCGTGGAGAACAGGTTGGAGAAACCTTTTGTATGCTTCATTGAGATCAATAGATCATTGTCATTGTTTCTTCCTCCATTGAGAGCATTGTTGTGTGTATTGTCTTCAACCTATTGTGTATGATCTTAGGTGCTTTCCAAAAGTGATAGGCTGATGTATTATGGACTGTATAATGCTATTTTGGGCCGCACTTGATGTTTATGGAAGTTTCCATTTGTGATAAATGTTTTTTGATCAAGTTCTTTGCATTCTAGGTAGCATAGAATGTGTTGCCAATTCCTAGCTTATGTAGTTTGGAGTGCAAGCATTCAAGCCAATGATCTTGGAGTTTAGATCCACTTAGGATCTGTATTTTTAACATGGTATCAGAGCTGGTTGGCTTCTATTTACAGTAAGTATTCCATTTTTGGTGATATTTGGATGTTTGATCAAGTTCTAGCATGATTTTGCATTGCTTTGTTGATCAAATCTTACTAACCTTTGTTTTGTGAGTTGAACTTGTGGATCAAAAGCATATTTCAGGTCTATTGAAGATCAGAGGCTGAAAAGAAACTATTTTGGATCAGATCATAACACCTAATCATTTGTGATTGTGAGGCTTGTGCATATTCAATACTAACAATGTTCTTTTCAATCCTATTGTTGACAATCTCCATTCTTGGATGAACACTCTCCTTAAGTGGATGAAACTTCTCCTTAAGTGGATGACAAATGCTCTTTTGAGTGAGTTGTAATTCTCCTAAAGGCTGAGCAAAGCTCCCATTTGGATGAAAGATCCCCTTTTTTGGGTGAACATATTGTAAGCTCCATTGTGAAGAGCATATTGTAAAGATTGTCATCAATTTTGGCATAAATTTTGGTGTACTTTATTGAGCATGTAAGTAACTCTCCTTATGTAATTTGATTGGAGCATTTGCTGGAAGGTGCTAACCATTATGCAAGTGTGTTTTCAGGTTCTTAACAGGTTGAGGAACATTCTCATGTGAAGTGATCTTAGATCTACATCTAAACACCAAGATTTGACAAGATAGTGAAGCTAGTCTTGTGATTCACTAAGTGTGCTCATTCATTCACCTCTAAATCTTGTATTTATCACTTGCTGGAGTTTATAAACTTTTAGAAGTGTGGTTTACATGTGGTTTTACAGGTTGAATCAATATCTTAGTGTGTTGATCATATGTTGATCAAGTTTGTTCATTACTAGGTAATCTTGGCATCCTAGTTTTGGGTATTTTCTAAGAATGCAAGTAACTCTTCACACCATAACTTGATTTGGTCACTTGCTGGAAAGTTTGAGAGCTTAAGCAAGAGTGTGTTCAGGTTGGTTTGATTTTGTAATCCATTCTTAGTGTGTGCAAAGTGTTGCATGTGTTTCAATCTTCCTTTCTATGCTTGGAAACCATCTAGGTTCAAGATAGAAGTGTTTTAGGGTCCTAAATCTTCATAGATCTCTTTATCTATCATTTGTTGAGAGAAAAGTGAGTGCTAAGTGCTTTAGGACAAAACCTAAAAGTTGAAGAAACATTAGAATCATGGCTTCCAATGGTGGGATCATGCTAGAGTCTAGTGAAAGGTTGAGTTCATCAAACTACTCTACTTGGAAAGTGAGGATGGAGTCCTTACTTGAGTTGAATGAACTCATGGACATAGTTGCAGAAATTGAAGAGAGACCTCTCACACTTCAAGAGCAACAAAGGTTTGATAAGAAGGCCAAAAGGGCTCTTCATATCATTAAAATGAATGTTACAAATGAACTTCTCAAGGAAGTTGGAAAGTGTCAAAGTGCAAGTGAGGCATGGAATGCCTTAAAGAAGCTCTTTGAATCAAAGTCCACATCTAGGGTATTGACCCTAAGGAGACAAATATTTTCTAGTAGGCAAAGAGAGGGTGAAAGTGCTCATGCATTTATCTTGAGAGTTAAGTCCCTAAGTGATGATTTAGCATGCATTGATGAGAACATAAAAGATGGTGAAATAGTCCAAGTTATGTTGAATGGTTTGCTAAATGAACATGCTAACCTTGTGCAAAGTTTTGCCATTCAAAGAGTCTTGCCAAGTGTGGTTGACTTGCAAGAAATCTTATTGGCTGAAGAACATAGGTTGCAATCAAAGCTTGATGGTGCATCCTTGCAAGGTGGAGGTGAAGAGGCTTTCTTCACAAAAGGCAAATTCAAGGGCAAAGGTAAAGGCAAAGGGAAATGGTCCAAAGGTGGTAACTTTGATCATGATGATCACTCTTCCTCTTCCTCTTCTACTAAGAACAATAAGTCAAAGTTCAAGTGCTTTTATTGTGGGATAAAAGGTCATTTTGCAAATGAATGTTATAAGAAGAAAAGAGAGCAAGGAGAGAGGCAAGGAAATCTTACAATAGATGAGGAAGAACATAACACATGTGAATCACTTGTTATGACTTCAAGTTTGTTAGCCAACATAGATGATAATGATCCTTGGTGGATTGATAGTGGAGCCTCATCTCACATGACAAGACATAAGGAATACTTTACATCCTTATTGTCTTATGAGGGAGAAGGTAACATCATCTACACTGCAAATGATGGTCAATGTGACATCAAAGGCATAGGCACTATTCCTATTTCCCTTTCAACAAATAGGAAAGCAAATCTTGAAAATGTTTTGTACATTCCTTCAATCACTAAGAATTTGCTTAGTGTAAGTCAAATGATTGACAAAGGACTTGATGTGGAGTTCATTGGAGTTGCATGTTTGATAAGTAAATGTGGATCCTTGATTGCTCAAGGTAGGAGGCATGGTAAACTTTTCAAGCTTGATGCATGTGTGATCTCTAATCATGAAGGATGTATGGCTAGGGAGCAATTGACAAACCAAGAAGTTTGGCACAAGAGGTTGGGCCATCCCAACTTCAAATCTTTGGAGGTAATGGCAAAGAAAGAGCTTGTTCTTGGTCTCCCTAAAAGTCTTGTTGCAAACAATAGTGTTTGTGAACATTGTGCCTTGTCCAAATCTCATAGACTTGCTTATTCTAGATCTGCTTCTAGATCTAAAGAAGCTTTTCAACTTGTGCATTCTGATATTCATTCTTCTAGTACAACTAGCAAGTGGGGCAAAGATGTATGCAACTTTCATTGATGACTTTAGTAGGTATACTTGGATCTATCTTCTTAAAAGTAAGGATGAAGTGTTTGCTGCATTTGTCAAGTTCAAGAATGAAATGGAAAACCAATTCAATACAAAGATCAAATGCTTAAGATCTGATAATGGAGGGGAATACACCTCAAATAGGTTCAAAGACTTTTGTATAGCACATGGGATTAAGAGGGAGATGTCTAGTCCTAGGACTCCACAACAGAATGGAGTGGCCGAGAGGAGGAATAGAACCCTTTGTGAATGTGCCAAGGCAATGAGACTACATGCTAATCTTGCTAAGTCTTTTTGGGGGGAAGATTTAGCATGTGCTAACTATCTATGTAATAGATGGACAAGTGCTTCCTTGGATGGTAAAACTCCTCATGAGGTTCTTTATGGTAGAAGGCCGAGTGTCAAGCATTGTAGGATCTTTGGATGTACATGTTTTGTCAATATCACACTTGATGATAGAACTAAAGAAGATCCTTCATCAAAGAAGGGTGTGTTTGTTGGCTATAGTGAAGTAAGCAAGGCTTACAAAGTGTACATTCCTTCTACAAAGAAAGTTGTCATAAGTAGGGATGTCATCTTTCATGAAGAGAATGTTTCCAATGTTGTTGATGTTGATGTTGATGTGCCTACTAATCATCATGATGTGCAAGATGTCTTGGATGAAGATGGAGATGCCACTCCAAAGCAAACTTCAAGGAAGACTCAAAGGCAAAGGGCTAAGCCATCAAGGCTAACCTATGATGAAAAAGGAAAGCAAGTGGTGGACAACTCTAACTTTGCTTTTCTTACCTCTTTTGATGAACCAACTTGTGTAGGTGAAGCAATTCAAAAGAAGGAATGGATCCAAGCCATGGATCATGAGCATCAAGCACTCATCAAAAGCAACACATGGAGGTTGGTAAAGCTTCCAAAGGACAAGAAGGCAATTGGTTGTAAGTGGATCTTCAAGATCAAGACAAATCAAGATGGATCAATCAACAAGTACAAGGCAAGGTTGGTGGCAAAGGGGTATGCTCAAGAATATGGTATTGACTATGATGAGACCTTTGCACCCGTGGCAAAGATGGTAACTATTCGAATCCTAATCTCTCTTGCAACTCTTTATGATTGGGATATGTGGCAAATGGATGTTACTAATGCCTTCTTGAATGGTGATCTTGAAGAAGATATTTACATGGAGCAACCCGAGGGCTATGTTTCACATGATGAGCCTAATCATGTGTGCTATCTCCAAAAGAGTTTGTATGGGCTAAAGCAAGCACCAAGGAGTTGGTATGCTAAGCTCAATTCCTTCTTACTTTCTCAAAACTTTGTTATGAGTGAGTATGATCATTCTCTCTACTTTAGATTGAATGAAAATGATATCACTTTACTTTTGATCTATGTTGATGACATTATCTTAAGTGGTGGTAACAATCTAGATATAGATGAAATCAAGATGGCACTCAAAAGAGAGTTTGAAATTCAAGATCTTGGTAAACTTCATTATATCTTAGGAATAGAGATTATTAGAACTTCTAAATCTACATTCATATGTCAAGAAAAGTATGTTAACCCTATTCTAAAAAGGTTTCATATGGAAGATTGTAAAGTTGTTTCTACTCCTATGGAATCAAATGTAAAGCTAACTACAAGAAGTAATGAAAGATCCTTCAAGGACATTACTCTCTATAGAAAGCTAATAGGATCTCTTATATGGTTAACCATCACAAGACCTGATCTAAGCTTTGTGGTTGGTAAACTAAGTCAATTTATGCAAGATCCTAGTGAGGCTCATTGGAAGCTAGGAAAGAGAGTACTTAGATACATCTCGGGATCTAGAGATTTTGACATCTTGTATGGAGGTACTACACCTAACCTTTGTGGATTTTCAGATTCAGATTTTGCAGGTGATCAAATGGATAGGAAGTCAACAAGTGCCTTTGCAATCTATCTTGGAGATGCAGTGGTCTCATGGCTATCAAAGAAGCAACCAACTATCTCTCTATCTTCCACCGAAGCCGAGTACAAGGCATTAACAACATGCACCAAGGAGATTCTTTGGATCAAGAGGATGTTATTGGATCTTCACTGCTGGAACCAGAGAAGACTCCAATCATACTTTGTGATAACCTTTCAGCCCAAAGCTTGGCAAGCAATCCTGTTTTTCATGCAAGGAGCAAGCACATTGAGATTGCTCACCATTTTGTGAGAGATCAAGTCATTGCCAAAGAGGTGGAGCTTCAACATGTCTCTTCAAAGGAGTGTGTGGCTGATATCTTCACCAAACCATTGGGAAAGGACCTATATTTAATGCATAGATCTAATCTTGGAATGTGCTCAAAGACTATGTTGAAACTAGCATCCAATGTTGAAGAGGGAGTGTGAAAATTGTCAACATTTCCTAGCTAGTTTGAGGCCTAAATTGGCTAAAATTGTAAATAGTTTTGGTTCTGGAGTTTCACACGTGTGAACCAGGCCACAATGTTTTTATTTACTGTATTTTTTCAGTATGATGAAGTGTCAAACTTCATACCCTTCAAAATGAGACCATTTTGATGTATTTTGGTCATATAAGCCATTTTTAGCTATTTTTCCTATATAGGGAATATCTAGGGTCAAGTACCTTCTAGAGAGAGGAGAGAGAGTCATCTTCCTCATCCATAAATAGTAGGGAAGTCGTGGAGAACAGGTTGGAGAAACCTTTTGTATGCTTCATTGAGATCAATAGATCATTGTCATTGTTTCTTCCTCCATTGAGAGCATTGTTGTGTGTATTGTCTTCAAGCTATTGTGTATGATCTTAGGTGCTTTCCAAAAGTGATAGGCTGATGTATTATGGACTGTATAATGCTATTTTGGGCCGCACTTGATGTTTATGGAAGTTTCCATTTGTGATAAATGTTTTTTGATCAAGTTCTTTGCATTCTAGGTAGCATAGAATGTGTTGCCAATTCCTAGCTTATGTAGTTTGGAGTGCAAGCATTCAAGCCAATGATCTTGGAGTTTAGATCCACTTAGGATCTGTATTTTTAACATTCCTTGCGTTGACCCTTTGTCGGTCTTCATTCGTGGGGAACTTTGGGATTCAGCCTTTAGGTTTTTCGGCTTTCGTCCTTTGGGGATTTTGTGTGTAGTCGCAGGCTTCATTGTTGCGGTGGTAGTGATTTGCCTTCAGGACTTCGCCCTTCAAAATTTGGCCTTGGGCCTTCGGACTTTGGCCTTCGGACTTCGGACGTCGTGCTTTGGGTTTTCGTAGCCTTGCGATCTGCTTGGCTTCATTGGTCCTCACTGGTGACTATCGGGGTTGACCATGCGGCTTCGTGCGGTGGCTTCCTTGAACTTTGTATCCAAGTCCTTATGGTTGAACATGCAGATCCTCGTTGAAACCGTAAGGGTTGCGGTTGCAGTTGCGGTCTAGGGTGGTTTCTGCCTGTGGGCAATTGTCATGTAACTCTGCAGAGGTAAAGACCTACTGGTCCTTTACGTGTATTTCTGCAAGCATGAAATCAAAAGCTATTAAAGCTTTGTGGGTAGAAACATGAAGTTTCTTCAGCTCCCTCTCAAAGCGTGGTAGCTTTATGATTCCCAAACTCGTTCTCTACTTTTTAAACATGCTTGTCTAGAGGCTTGGTGAAGATGTCGGCCACCATCTGCTTGGTTCGAATGAAAACAGTTTTCAGTTCGTTCCTCTCAACTAGGTCTCTTATGAAATGGTATTTGATTGCGATGTACTTTGTTCTTGAATGAAACACGGGATCCTTCATTAAGTGTATGGCAGATGTATTGTCCATTTGCAGGATCAGAGGCTCATTGGTGGTTTCACCCACTACGTTTACTTAAACATTGTAATTGGCCATTGAGTGGTTGGAAAACCAAGGATCTAAAGGCATGATCCTTTTTCTTATACCACTGTCGGATGGATCGTTTCAAACTGTAGATGCTTTTGTGAACATTCGGAAGACGTAGGTAGCAAGGAATGTGCTTATGAAGCTGGGAGGTTGGTCCATGTAGACCTCTTCATCCAACTCATCGTGTAAGAAGGTGGTTTTCTCATCCACTATGCAAAGATCCATACATGTGTCAGATTGGGTTTACTATCCCACCATAGCTCGTGTGGTTGTTGATCATGTTCTGGATGTAGGTGGCTGCAGCTACTACTTCAACCCATAGCACTCTTGGTGCTTTTAAATAGGCCATCATACACCTTGCGGTTCCATGAGGGTCCTATTCTTTCTTTCAACAATACCATTGTACTGCGGTGTGTAGGATGTGGTCCTTCTATGAAGGATGCCATGGCTGCTGCAAAAGTTAGCAAAGTGATTGGAAATGTACTCTCCACCACGATCAGTTCTGATCTATTTGACTTTGCTTCCTATCCACTTCTCTGCCCAGTTCACGTATTCTATAAACTTGTCAAGTGCTTCCGACTTGTCATGTATGAAGTAGACTGTTGCAAACTTGATATAGTCATCGATGAAGGTGATATAGTACTTCGAGTCTCCTGCAGAAATCCCATCAAAAGGTCCGTAGATGTTCGAGTGTACTAACTCCAAAAGCTTTATTGCTCTGAAAAAATCCCTAGTGAAGGGAACATGTGACATCTTCCCCTTTATGCACCCATAACAACACATTGAGTTGGTTGCACTCCTAATGCTTACTCCTGTGATCACTCCATGCTGGCTTGCATTGTCCAAGGCCATTAGGTTCATGTGGCATAGTCTCCCCATAGAACATCTGTGGATTCATGGGCTTGGTGTGCTTCATCTGTTGGTAGGCAGTTCCTCAAGTGATACAAGTTGCCTCGTCATTTACTACCTTGTGTGACCAGAGTACTGGTGCTGGCATCAATAATGTTGCACGTTTCATTTGAAAATGTTATGCGCATTCCGACGTTTGCTATCCTTGCAATTGAAAGCAAGTCCTGCTACAACGTGGACACGTACAGGACATCATCTGACCTTCGATCTCTACCGTTGGTGTTGAGCTATAGTGAACCAGAAGGTGATGGGATTTGAGTGGTTTTTTGAATATGCACTTAAGTCTAACATTCATCCAAACATGAGTTCACATCAAAGCCAACTTAGAAAAGGTAGCTAGTTGAATCATTCATAACATAGGAAAATAGAAATGCCAATCAACTCTGAACTTGAAATCCATCCCAAAAGGTAACAAAGGCAAAGACAAGTCCTTCCTGAAAATCTCAAAGGCGTAGTCTTCACGAAACCACCCAATTGGCATAGGGATAGGCTAAGCACTAGTTGTGTGGGCCCTTAGGTGTTGATGATTTAAAAAGGTTGAAGTAAGGGTCCTTCCACTTGGGCTAGTGTTGGAGGCGAGATTGAAATGATAATCATTCCCCAAGAATCAACTTTATTAAATTTGGAAGATGACTCATTCATACATGGACTGATTGATCTTGGGACCACCAACACATGTTGGGCATAGTGGTTGACTTGTGCTAGTAGAGGGAGCTAAGATCTGGTAGTTGTCGTCGACGTGATCCTCCTATGGTTTGGTTGTGATTATCCCCCCCCCCCGTCTTTCTTGGAATATAATGATGTCTAGTAAAGTATGCTTTTGTGTACTTGATTTTTTTTTTGTTGATTAAGCTTGGCAAGCCTAACATGATAATCAGTCAACATGACTTCCGAAAACTATCTAGGCTAGTAGAATAAACTTAGTTTTTTGGACATGGGTCCCATGAGGTGTCAAGGCGTTGACTTGAGCTTCCAAGCTAGCTCATGACTTGTAACAACATGACTGTCTTACCATAGGTTGAAGTCTTAGTTCATAACTTCTTAGAAGTTGCTCTAAGACTTTTGGGAGGGTCACTCTTGTGAAAAATGCAAAAATAAGCTTGGTAGAGGCCAAAAATCTTGTATATAGATAAACACACATGTGTGGAGCCTGTTCCCACGTGTGAAAATAGTGTACTTGTCATGTACTATAATCATATAGGTTGTACATATGATTTAATTCAAGTTCTAGTGGCTAAAAAGGCCAAAAACTAGTTTTCTAGACATATGACACATGGCATCAATCTATTGATTGCATGAGCCACATCCTTTGGTTGGGTGTCAGTGACTATCACATGTGTAGAGGACAGCTCACATGTGTGGAATAAGCTGAAGGAGGCGAATTTTGACTTCACAACTTGCTTATGCTACTTGGGTTGGGCGTCCTGGTCCTCGTTCTATTCGGTTACGTGTCCGCATTTTGGGCAGATTTCCAAGTAGATCTCCATATAGAAGGAAAATGGACCAAAAATGCTCAAAATAGAAGGTTTTGTCCAAGTGTAAGTTTTGCATGATGAATCATCATATGACAAAGCACCTTCACACATGTGGGATCAGGGGGATGATCAATACCACGAGCTCCCACTTATTGTATATATAGAGCCACATTTGGCCATAATCATTGTGAGACACCAATCTTGGTTTTGGAAGCAATTTTGAGTGATTCTCTCCATTTGTCTACATTTGTTTTGATTGTTGTGAGGTTCTATCAATGTGTACTTGATTTTCAGGTTGGAGTCCATACTCAAACGGGGTTTCACACGTGGGAAACCAGAAAGTACACCTACCTTCAATTAATGATTGTTCTTGTTAGGATTTTGTGTCTATAATTGATCTAGATTGATCTAGATTGATCTTAATCTCAAGTAGATTGATAGATCAAGTAATCTGACAACCAATCCCTCTTGAGGATCAGATTAGGATCCACTCTTGGTCCTTTTTGTACTTTTTGCACATGGTATCAGAGCCTAGTACAAGAGTTTTGTTGAAATTGATAGGGTTAATCCAAATCAAAGCCAATATTAGCAGTTTTTTGGAAACTAGTCAAATTTTGTGTATCGAGTTAGATTTGATAGCTATCCTCAAAATTTTTGGACCAGATCTTGTTGTGGGCTGTAGGAACCCTTTTCACACATGTGAGTCCATACAGCTCCGATTTTGGCTGAGAAAATTCAAAAAATTGTAGAATTTGACTCACAAACCCAATTTGAGTGATTTTTGGTCTAAAATCAAGCATTTTCTATAATAAATCTAATCCCTTGATTAATTCTTGGATTAGATCAGCCAATGAAGTTTGAAATAGGTGCATTAATTGATCTTCTCTGTTTTTCTGAGTGTATGTTGAAGTTAAGAGAGATTTTGCTAAAAATCATAGATTAAGGAGCGATATGCAAGGTGAGAGGTTGAAATCCATTGTACCATCACTCTAGATTTGTTCAAGAGTAATAGGGTCAAGTTTAGAAGCATCAATTTGCTAGAAAACATCTTTGAATCTGTCCTCCAAGTGAAACCTTTGAGAGTTTCTAGTGCATATAGAGCATCTATGTAAATCATTTGTAGAATTTGACATAGATTGGCTTCAATTGAGAATTCTAGAAAAGAGATTGAGATCCGAGTCACATCGTTCAACCCTACGCAATTTGTTTGAGTGATTGTAAGGTTTGAAAAGAGTCATTAAGGTGTCTATGACAAATGTGTAGAGAGAGATCCAATTTTCTAAGAGTTCCTTCCTTTGGAGAGGGCAAGATCCAGATGTGAAAAGTACAGTACTAAGGACCATAAATGGATCTTTGAATGATCCACAAGGTGATTGTATGCTTGTTAAACAATCTATCAGAAACTAGTCATCAGAAAACAAGATCTAGTTTAACAGCTTGATAGGAAACAAGTAGAGACAATCAAAGCATTGATCAATTAGTATAATCCAACTCCACACGTGTGGAAATAAGGTTGTAGTATGGCCTGTAGACAGTGTTTACAAAGTGCCAAAGCTGGGTTTCATTGGAAAAATAGATTAATCACCATACAATGAGAGGAAACTCGAGTTTCTCCTTGAGGCTCCAAAAAGTTTCTATCTTCTCACTATGGAGAATGGGAATACATAGTAAAACACACTTCCTTTGCAAGGTTAGGTGAAAATCCAGCATGTAATAAGGAAGTAGACTCCACTTTCTTGCCCTAATGTGAAAACCCTAGCCTAGATCCAAGAGTCATGCTTGGTAGGTGCATGGTAGGTACAAATCTTATCATAAATCATGGTCTAGATCCTACAAAGTAGGAATCACTACCAAATAGACACAACCACTCCTCTTGACTCGTGGTAACCTACTTTAGGTGTGTATGTACAAGTGGCACTTTGGCCATTCAAGTAACCAATAAACAATATTGACAAAATGTACAATATTCTACATGGCTAGATTTGCCAATGTAGGCAATTTTTCACACTCCTCCTCAAATCTAGCCTTGGAGATCACAATGCTTTTATCAATAACTCCAATTGAAGATCTAAGCTTGACAAATGAATCTTTAGGTAAAGGTTTAGTAAATAAATCAGCCAAGCAACTTGATGATGGCATGTGTTGGAGCTTGATCTCTTTAGCTTGCACTTTTTCCCTCACGAAATGATGAGCAATTTCGATGCGTTTGCTCCTTGCATGGAATGTAGGATTAGTTGCAAGTGATTGGGCTGATTGGTTGTCACAATAGATGATAGGGATCTCCTCCTCCATGACATGAAGCTCCACCAATAGCCTTTTGAGCCACAAGACCTCCATGCATGTTGATGTCAAGGCCTTGTATTCGGATTCTGTGGAAGATAGGGAGATGGTATCTTGCTTTTTGGAAAGCCATCATACTACTCCATCACATAGAAAGGTGGCAAAGGCACTTGTTGATCTTCTATCCACTTTGTCACCTGCAAAATCCGAGTCACTATAGGCTCTTAAGCCAAGATTAGTTCCTCTATACAAAATACCAAAATTCTTAGTGAATGAAATGTATCTAAGAACTCTTTTGGCCATCTTCCAATGTGAAACTAGAGGACTTTGCATGAATTGGCTTAACTTTCCAACACTATAACTAAGATCAGGTCTAGTTATAGTTAAATAGATCAAGGAGCCAATAAGCCTTCTATATAATGTGATGTCCTCAAAGGATGCTTCATCACAACTTATAGATGCTTTTACATGTTGCTCCATTGGTGTCTCAATGCCTTTACAATTTTTCATTCCAAATCTATCTACGATGGATGTAGCATATTTAGATTGACAAATGAAGCTAAAATCACATCCTCTAATAACCTCTATTCCAAGAATGAAGCTCAATAGGCCGAGATCTAACATCTTAAACTCTTTTGCGAAAGCAATTTTTACATCTCTAATTCCATCTAGATCATTACCACTCAAGATAATGTCATCTACATACAAAACAAGAATAATGATCATGCCATCATGAAAACTTATATACAATGATGGATCATAGGCACTCATTACAAAATTGATGGAAATGAGAAAAGAGTTTAGCCTAGAGTACCATGCTCTAGGTGCTTGCTTGAGCCCATAAAGGCTCTTCCTCAAAAAACACACCTTTCCTTCATGCTTTGCCTTGATGAAGCCCTCAGGTTGCCTCATGTAGATCTCTTCCTCCAAATAACCATTGAGGAATGCATTTGTGAAGTCAAGTTGGAATAGCTCCCAATTGAAGGTTGTAGCAAGACTAATGATCAACCTGATAGTAACAAGCTTAGTCACAGGAGCAAAAGTCTCATCATAGTCAATGCCTTTGGTTTGTAAAAAACCTTTGGCAACAAGCCTATCTTTATGCTTGCTTATTGATCCATCTTGATTATACTTCAATCTAAACACCCACTTGCAATCAAGAAGTTTCTTCCCTTGAGGAAGATCCACAAGATCCCAAGTATGATTCTCAATAAGAGCATCATACTCTACTTGCATAGCATCCATCCAACTTTTAGACTTACAAGCATCTTCATAGCATGTTGGCTCATCTAACATTGAAGTAAGAAAGGTGTAAGATGTGAAAGATGATGAGCCTTCCCTTTGATCACCTAGACCATCATAGGTGAGCCTCAATGGCTCGGATCTTGCCCTTGTAGATCTTCTTGGAGTTCTTGGAGTTCTTGGAGTTCTTGCATCTTGAGGTGGATCCTCAAGTTCTTCTTCACTTGGAAGCTCCTCCTCCATCCTAGCATGATCCTTGGCATCAAGATGATTAGTAGCATTATCATCCAAATCACAAGCATGTCCTTCATAAAAAATAACATCCCTACTCACTATCACCTTGCTAGTGATGGGATTGAAGACTTTATAACCTTTGCTATTCTCACCATATCCCACAAAGATGCCTTTGATGGATGTTGCATCATCCTTCCTTCTCTTATCCAAGGATTGGTGTACATAGCAAGTGGATCCAAAAACTTTGAGATCTTTGAGATTGGGCTTCTCTCCAAATAGAGCTTCAAATGGTGTGATTCCTCCAATGGCTTGGTTTGGCAATCTATTGCACAAATAGTTAGCACAAGTTATTGCTTCACCACAAAATGGTTTGGATAGAGAAGCATCTAGCCTTAAGGCCTTAGCACACTCACAAAGAGATCTATTTCTTCTCTCACTCACTCCATTTTGTTGAGGCGTGTATGGACATGACAACTCCCTCTTTATGCCATTAGAAATACAAAAGTCAATCAACTTATTGGAGACATATTCACCTCCATTATCACTCCTTAATACCTTAATCTTGGTACTAAGTTGATTTTCTACCAAAGTCTTGAACTTTACAAAAGAATCAAACACCATTGATTTGCTAGACAAGAGGTACATCCAACAAAATCTAGAATAGTCATCAATGAAGATTACATAGTACTTGGCACCACCATTAGACTCATGTGAAAAACTATGAACATCCACTCCTCTTGACTCATGGTAACCTACTTTAGGTGTGTATGTACAAGTGGCACTTTGGCCATTCAAGTAACCAACAAACAATATTGACAAAATGTACAATATTCTACATGGCTAGATTTGCCAATGTAGGCAATTTTTCACACTAGAAGCTCATTATGTGTTGTTATTGGTGAAGAATTTGTTTTTCTCCTATGTGATCAAATATTTCTAAATGGAATTAGCTCTTTGAAGCACAATATATTAGTGAGAAAAATCACAAATTTTGATTTTGAATTTTATTCCAAGTCTTAAATGGTAGAGTAATTGGTGGAATCCAATAGGAGTGATTGAATTCAATTTGTTGAGCAAAAATTGACAGTATGTATGAAACTCAAATTAGTTCTATTCAACTTTCTTTGTGAGAGTGTGAGGGTCAATTTGTGATCCCATTGGATGTCTAGGATGAGGAGGAGTCCATATTTGAGTATTCATGCATGGTTGAGATCTTTGTGAATCTCTAGTTGTCGAAATTTTTAAGCTTTGTGAAAAATTGGTGGTATAGTTTGTTTTCAAATTAAATCAAATTCATTCTAAATCTCAAGAGTGAGATTATTTGGATCAAGAGTGAGTACAGAAGAAGTAATTAAGTTTGATTTTCATGTGTTTGGAACAAAACCCATCTTTTGTTCAAAAATCTCAAGTGTTGAGAGAGCTAGTCAAGTGAAAAGGAAAATCTAGGTGTCAAATCTTTTCATATCCATTTCGCCTTTCAAAAGAAAGAGTCATTGGTATTTGATGAGTCCAATAGGAGAGTGGATCTGATTTCTTTAGTGATTTGATTCAAAGATTGTGTGCTTTTTTCCTAATGATCAGAGCAAACTTTCCAAGTGACTAGTCATTACTGTGAAGATTGATTCTTAGGTTTGTGAGCTAGATCTTTTGTAGATCCTTCTAGATTGTTAAAGATGTTCAAATCTAGTCTCTTGAGAGTCACAAATTACATTTGTAGAATCATATCACAGTTTTTTATTCACATCAAATCAATAGGTGGCATCCTATTGAAGGAAAGAAAGGATCCTAAGTGCAACCTTTCTGGCAAGGAAGGATATTTTTCCTCAAGATACTACAAAAAGAAGACAAATCCATCCAAGAAGAACCAAAGCAAGGGGGCCGAGGAGAAGGATGGAGCTTCAAGTTCAAAATGCAAATACAAGAAGGACAAGTCCAAGAAAAGGTGTTTCCTCTGTGGAAAGGTGAATAAGGCTTGGAGTCTCACAAGGACTTGCAAGATTTGTCTTCAAGATTCCATCACAACACATGTCAAATCTTTTGAAATTTTTCATTTGGAAGTGCATTGTTTGGTTCAAGATGCAAAAATAGATGTCACTTTCATGAAAGTAACTTGGATTTATTTTATGTCCTTGGAAAGTATTTTGCTTGGAACTTTAGATAAGTTCAAACTTATTGTTATGATCCAAGAGACATCAATCAAGATAAGGAGCAACAATCACAAAATGAAAATAGTTTCATTTATGCTCTCATGTCAACTTATGAAAAACCATTTTGCTTTGAAGAGATTTTTGTATCTCAAAGGTGGATTAAGGCAATACTAGTTGAGTGTGATGCCTCAAAAGATAGCAAATTTTGTTTTCCGTGTAAGCTTACATTAGTTATGAAGTCAAGGAAATGGAAATATCTTTATAATGTAGGATCTTTTGGTTTCAATAAGATCATGAATGATGTGTTCATTCATAAAGATGAAAATTGTATGTTTTCAATCCTAAAGGCAAGTTGTAAACTTCTTATGAAAATAAGTGAAGCATCCAAAGTGGACACTTATATCCATAAGCAAGTAGTTAGTCTTATTGAGATGGAAATACCTTTTGATTTCAATATTGGAAAAATCATGCCAAACTGTGGTGATTTTTAAACTGATGTTTCTAGCATAAGTAATCTTGATAATCATAGGAAGTGCATATTGAATGCTCATACTTGTTGTGATCATTATGAGACATGGAGGTCTCGGATTTCCATCAAAAAGAAGCACCATGAAGAGGATCTTAAGGAGTCATCTCAAGGTTCAAATGTGCCCAGGATTAAGGAGGAGAATCCTTTTCAAGGTTCAAGTATGCCAAGGATTGAGGAGGAGAGACCTTCTCAAATTGTGATTCCAAAAAGAAACTCAAGAAATGTGGTTGAGTCCATGTGGATCACATTTCAAGGGAAAGAGGAGCATATCTCATGTGGTATACATCACATACTTACTTCTCTTATGTCATTTGATAAATCGATTTGCTTTAGTGAGATCATTGCATCTCAAAATTGGAGTAAAGCCATACTAGTCGAGTATGAAGTCTCTCTTGAGAACATAGATGATGTTCTTAAAAGGTCGAAATTGATTTTAAATCAGTTAGAAAGCAAATGGCTATTTCATCAAATGTATGCTCTTAAGTCATGTAAGAGCAAAAGTGATTTGTTCACTCATAGTTTGAAAATTTATATTGAGGAAAATTGTAACTCTTTATGAGAGTAAGTGAATCATCTTCTAAAGAAACTTATCTACATATGAAGTATTTAGCCTCATTGGATCTGAGATTAGCATGGTAAACAAGCATGAAGATATGAAGCAAACACTTTGTTATTATAGCATGCATAGTCTTTCCAATTTGGATGAGTCTAATTCTCTAGATCATGGTAACATGATGTTAGATCTTTGTGATCTTAATAAATCAAGAAGAAATCTTTATTTTCTCATGAAGGAGCATGCACATGAAGAAGGAGCAAGCCTCAAGGTCAAGCATCTACATGAAAATTGGAAGGAATCAATTTTGGAGGTGCTAGGATGGTGCAAAGCTCTCAAGCTCATCAAAGATGTCAACATCAAAGACGCACTATCATGGATATGGTGATTTCAGATCAACATCAAGCTCATTGGCTGATCTTCACAATTTAGCCCAAGGAGTCAAGTTCAAAGACCAATTTAGCCCATGGAGTCAAGTTCAAGATCATCATGTTTTCCATCAAGCTAGATTTTTGAGGAGTGTGAAAAATGCAAAAATAAGCTTGGTAGAGGCCAAAAATCTTGTATATAGATAAACACACATGTGTGGAGCCTGTTCCCACGTGTGAAAATAGTGTACTTGTCATGTACTATAATTATATAGGTTGTACATATGATTTAATTCAAGTTCTAGTGGCTAAAAAGGCCAAAAACTAGTTTTCTAGACATATGACACATGGCATCAATCTATTGATTGCATGAGCCACATCCTTTGGTTGGGTGCCATATCACATGTGTAGAGGACAGCTCACATGTGTGGAATAAGCTGAAGTAAGTGAATTTTGACTTCTAGAAGATCTCCAAGTAGATCTCCATATAGAAGGAAAATGGACCAAAAATGCTCAAAATAGAAGGTTTTGTCCAAGTGTCAGTTTTGCATGATGAATCATCATATGACAAAGCACCTTCACACATGTGGGATCATGGGGATGATCAATACCACGATCTCCCACTTATTGTATATATAGAGCCACATTTGGCCATAATCATTGTGAGACACCAATCTTGGTTTTGGAAGCAATTTTGAGTGCTCTCCATTTGTCTACATTTGTTTTGATTGTTGTGAGGTTCTATCAATGTGTACTTGATTTTCAGGTTGGAGTCCGTACTCAGACAGGGTTTCACACGTGGGAAACCAGAAAGTACACCTACGTTCAATTATCAGGTATTTACTGGTGCGGATTCAACTGACGAAACATGATCAACTAGATAATGTTGCTTCTCCTTTCTGACCACAATTCGAAAGTCAAATTCAGTCAATAATAATAACCATCTTGCAATATGTCCAGTATTACACGTCTTATTTACCAAGTAAAGTAACGGTTGATGATCCGTATAGAATGCAAACTGCGTTTCCATGAGGTAGTGACGAAATTTTCGAACAGAAGAAATCATGGCTAGTGCTTCACGTTCTGTTGTTGAATAATTTTTTTCTGGATCTGTAAGTTGTCTGCTTGCAAATCGTATAGGATAATCCTTCCTATAGTCACCTGGCTGCATCAAAACTGATCCAATGGCATATTTTGAGGCATCCGTATGAACATGAAACTCTAATGTCCAATCTGGAGAACGCAGTATTGGAGCTGAAGATAATTTTTAACTTTTTGAAGGCTTCTAATGCCTCTACTATCCAAATAGGAACAATAGTTAATTTGTATATAGGTCGTGCTAAATCCCCAAAGAAGATAATAAAAATTCGATAGTAGTTCGCATGACCCATAAACACATAAACTCCTCGAATTGTTGCTGGTGGTGGCAATTCCACAATAACTTTGATCTTAGAATAATCGGTGACAATACCATGTCTTGATATCACATGTCTAAGCACCACTCCGTGAGAAACCCATATCTGACATTTTTTTGAATTTAAAAAAATCTGATATTTGCGGCATCTTTCAAAGACTTTCTCTTTAAAGGCAAATTGCATTACTCTTTGGAATGAACTTAGTGCATTATAGAGTCCAAACGACATTACTTTGTAAGCATAGGTGCCCCATTCTGTTGCAAAAGCAATTTTGTGGCGATCGGACCATACCTTTAGTACATGATGCAGTACCAAAGGCTACAAAGTTCTATCACTGTAATCCTAATGTGACAGATCTGATAAAGGAAGAACTTCAGAGATTGCTTGATGCTGATTTCATTTCAGAGATCGAGCATACCGAATGGATTTCACCGATTGTCATTGTTACTTAGAAAAATGAGAAATTGCGAATCTGTGTGAATCTCAAAGCATTGAATATTGGATGGATTTAGTGGTTACAACCAGGTTAAGATTTTTCAGATGTGATTTTCACTTGTGTACATGACCTGTTTGAGATTATAGCCTTACCTAGCTTATTGTCATGACTGATCAATTTACCTTTAGACACTATGTTAAGGAACTCCACCAAGCTTAGAGCCATGCTTTATTCTTGGATCCAATAGCACTCATATGACATCAATACCCAAAAATATACTTAGGGCTAGACAATGCACATCCAATACTAATGACAAAATTAACATGGGATTATGTAAAAAAACAATGTTACACTCCCGGTTCAACACAAACTTGCTTAAAGAAGCCATCGTTATAGATGGAAGATCAAGAGTGAATCTCATCTCAACAAAACTATATCGAGAATGGGTTTAGGGCCACTACAACCAGATGATTTCATCATCAAAGTCTTAGCTCCCTCTACTAGCACAAGTCGAACACTATCCCCAACATGTGTTGGTCATCCCAAGACCAATCAATCCATGTATGAATGTATCATCTTCCAAATTTAAATTAGTTGATTCTTGCGGGATGATTATCATTTCAATTTCACCTCCAAGACTAGCCCAAGTAGAAGGACCCTTACTTTAACCTTTTTGGATCATCAGCACCTAAGGGCTCACACAACTGGTGCTTAGCCTATTGCTACGCCATTTGGGTGGTTTCGTGAAGACCATGCCTTTGAGATTTTCGAGAAGGACTTGTCTTTGCTTTTGTTACATTATGGGATGGATTTCAGGTTCAAAGTTGATTGGAATTTTCTACTTTCCTAAGCTATGAATGATTGGATTGGCTACCTTTTCTAAGTTGGCTTTGATGCAAACTCATGTGCATATTCAAAAATCCGCTCAAATCCCATCACCCTTTGGGGTAGCGAAGCTATAGTTCTCATAAACCAGACACCATACATTCTCTCGTCGGGGATACAACAACTAATTTTCTATTCCGGTGGATTTGGAGTTGGTGCTAGAGCTCCTTGCAAGGCCTTTAGTTTTTGATCAAACTACGTCGTTAGTTGTTCCATCTGCTTCTTATGTAACTTCGTCATTTATTCCATCAATAGATCTGTTGAAATATGAGATGCGTTGGATTATGATGCTACCGAGGGAGTTGGATTATGGGTAGTCGGATATGATTCATCATCAGAACTCTCATCTTCTTTCTTGATGGCATCTTCCATGGCTTCCTGCAATGTAGCGTACTATTCCCATCTTTTCAACTCCCTTCTGATACTTCGTGGTAACCCTGTGAGGAACCACATGATGACTGTATGATTGGGAGTTAGGGCTACATTGCATTCGGATCTTAGGTATTTGATGCGTTCTACGTAGTCCTCGTCCCTTTATCTTTTTTACATTATCACTTTGCTTAGCAGGAGAAACAGATTATCCAATAACTTCCTCAATTTAAAGTGCATAATTGAAGTCGCTTTCGCCCCTTCCCTAGTGGTTTTCTCTTCGTCCGATAGGTTGAAGAACCAATCTTGTGCCACCGCTACCAGAGACATGGGGAACAACATCAGTTTCTCTACCGATGTCCAATCTTCATAAATTTCACACGCTTGCTCGTAGACCGCACATGGCATGCTAGCAAATGTAGGCCGTTGGGACTTCTGGGAGGACCAAGTCTGGGGCTAGGGCCTAGTGCATTAGTTAGGTCTAGGTCTAGGAATCTCATGGCTACGTAAAGCCCAAGAGGGCTATGAACTCAAGAAACTGCAAGAAGATTTGAGAGAAGAATCAAACACACCATTATATCTTGGAGCAAAGACATCTCATTTGGCCGCTTCGTTGCTTATATTGAATCTCCAAGCAAAATATAAATGGGGTGATACAAGTGTTACATCTTTATTTGGATAAATAAGATTGAGATTTTTTTTAAAGATTTAGTAGATGTGTTGTTCAAGTCAAAAGTTTTAGCTAGCTAGATGATCTTATTTGATTATATTATGAAAATTCATTTGATTATGCAGAGGTTATTGCACGAACTACTCCGAGAAGAAAATACTATGTTAGAGACAAGAGGTGAAGCATGAAAAATTTTGAGTGCAAGGGAATGGACTATACATTGCATTATGCTTGTCCAAAATATTGCATCTTATATCGTGGTGAGTATCAGAGGTTATAAGCTTGTCCTATATGTGATACTCCTTGATATCGAGATGACTTACAAGGGACCACCTCTCATGCAAGGTGCCCACGATTGCAACGATTGTTTTATTGCAAGCCTCTTGCAAAACTTGTGAATTGGCATGCTAGTCATCTTTCTTCGGATGAGATTACGAGAGTACCTCAGATTCTTCTGCATGGAAACACATTGACAAAGAATATCCATGTTTCGCAAGTGAATCAAGAAACATAAGATTTGGTGCAAAGATATCTCTATAGGCTTAGTCATTGTAACTCTATGACTGATTGTGCTTTCACCAGTTCAACATCTACCAATTAAAAAATGATTTGGCACTATAGACTTGGTCATCTTAATCATGAATCGATAGGTAACATGTCTTGACATTCTTCAATTCTTGATTTAGACTATCAAATTGTTGACCCTCCTATTTGCCAAAGCTAAATTGTAGGAAAGCAAACAAGAAGGCCATTTAAGTCAAATCAGGAACATGTAAGATTTGCTAGACATTGTACATACTGATATATGTTTCCCAATGCAAATACCATCACTGCTTTGTGCTAAATTTTTTATTACATTTATAGATGATTATTCTAAAAGGACTGCTATATATTTTCTGAAGTACAAATCTGAAGCCTTCCAAGTCTTCAAGAAATACAAAGAAAATGTTGAGTTGTAGACACGCAAGAAGATCAAAGCTCTTAGGAGTGACAATGATGGTGAATACATCTCAAATGAGTTCAAGGATGACTGCTCAACCAACAACATCGAGCACCAGTTTGTTGTTTTCTATTTTTCATAGTCAAATGGATTGACAAAAAGGAAGAATGGGACCTTAGTCAAGTCTGCCAAATGCATGATAAATCATGCTTCATTGTCCAAATTGTTCTGGCAACATGTTGTATCAACAACAACTTATGTGTAGAACCGATGTATAACTAAAGACCTACATGACAGCAAAATCTCTCATGAAGCCTGGACAAGATCCAAGCCTTCATTGAAACATTTGAGAGTATTTGGATGTATTGTCTATGCTCATGTTCCAAAGGATTATAGAAAGAAATTAGATGAGCATAAATTTAAAACTATTTTTGTTGGGTATTGTAGTTCTGATCGAATGTATAGACTATATGATATAGAGACCTGTAAAGTTTTTACTAACAGGGACGTGACGTTCATTGGAAATCGGTTTATTGATATGAGAGGCAAGGACCAAATGCAGTCTACAATTCTACCCTAACAGCTGATACATATCGAAAAAACTATTTCAATTTCTTCCAGCAGTCACTAGGTACAGTTAGATCCAGAAGAAGATGAAGAAGCTGCAACTCAGGAGTAGCTGACACAACCAATACAAAGTAGCCATGAACTTCAACCATGAGATCAACAAGAATTTGAACTCAGCCATAAACTTCAACCAGGAGACCAACAAGAATTTGAACTCAACTTGTCCGATACATTGATGAATTTGCTCACTACTCTATTCAGGAGCCAACCGTAGTTGAGGAAGCTATGTCATAGGCCGATTCAAACCTCTGAAAAGAAGCAATAGACAAGGAGTACAACTCATTGTCGAGGAACAATACATGGACTGTCACCAAGTGGCCAGCAATCAAAAAGTTTAGGATCAAATACAAAACAAACGGCATTATTGATAGAAGGAGGGCTAGACTCGTGGCAAGGAGATTTTTACAAATTCCCGATATCGACTACTTCGAAACTTTTAACCCGGTGGTCAAGCATATTTCCAATCAACTGCTACTATCATATGTTATTGTAGTAAATCTTGAGATACACAAGATGGATGTACAAACAAAATTCCTCAACAGAGTCATCGAGGAGGACATTTACATGATCCATCCAGAAGGCTATATCCTCCATGGTCAGGAAGATCAAACATGCAAACTCCATAAAGCTTTGTACGGTTTGAAATAATTGTTCAAAGCATGGTTCCATTGAATTAACAAATTCTTGATCAATCATGGATTTGAACCAAACTCTACAATTTGTAATGTATATTTCAAAGCTATTAATTAATTATTTGTCATTATCACACTCTACATGGATGATACATTGATGTTAAGCAACAATATCAAATCGACAAAGGACACTAAGAGGATGTTATCTCAAGAATTCGAGATGACAGATCTAGAGAAGCACATTACTGTATCAGGATGCAGATCCATAGAGACAAGTAGAAGGCTTCTCTATATCACCCACCAGAGACACTTTTGTAATTTGCGAATGAAATTCAATTTCATGAATTTCAAGTTTTTACATAATCCCATGGATCCAGGTCTTAAATTATCCAAGGAGCAATGCCCTCAAACCAATGAGGAGAAGGTTGAAATGAAGGAATACCCATATCAATCAACCAATCTTGCATACACCATCAACTCCTTGAGCCAAGACATGGCCAACCCTGGTATGATCCACTAGAGAAGCTCTTTTCAGAGTAATCAAATATGGTGATGTCAATTCATCCGATATCCATACACTTCATGAATATACAAATGCAAATTGGGAAGACGATATCAACACCAAAAGATCAACTTCTGAACTTCTCTTCTTGTTCAATAATGGTCCAATATCATGGAACAATCGAAAACAAACCTCTATTGCAATGTCATCTATAGAATCGAAATACATTGCAGTCTCTCAAGCTACTAATGAGGCAATTTGGTTGAGAAATTTATTGTATGATATTGGTCTCAGACAATCTACTCCAAGAATAATTCAGTGCGACAATCAGAGTGCTATTGCATTATCGATCATTTCTAGATTTCATTCTAGGAGCAAGCACATCAAGATTAAGTACACTACATTAGGAGCAAAATACTCAACAAGGAGGTAAGTCTGAAATTTTGCAGAACCCAGTATATGGCAGTTGATATATTTATAAAAGGGTTAAATCAGAAAGGACACAAGAATTCTTGTGCTATCTTGAATTTGAAAATCAAGGCGTTCAAGGATCCAATTAAGGGTTGGGGGGGGGGGGGGGGGGGGGTGGGGGGGTGTGTTCGATTGTTATCCTCTCCATCCCTATCTCTCTGCTAATCTAGATCCATTCACTAGCTATTGCAAATACTTGTACATGCACATACTCTACATAAATACACTTGTTTTCTAACAGTCTACATAAACACAAAAAAATCAATGATGATGTTTTTTCAATTGTTTGGACATCTTCGACTATTTGGTCATCCTTAATTATTCGGTCATCCTTAATTATTTGGTCATTCTTTATCATTTGGTCATCCTTAATTATTCGGCCATCTTCGGTTGTTCGACCATCTCGGACCACATGACCAAATTCGATTATTCGGCCACCCTCAAACAATCTAAACCAATCTAATTCATGCATGGCTATGGAATCGATTGTATCGATCTAGTGACTTGAAACTGTGATCAAGTAGGGCAGACTTCGAACTATCGAAGTCGGTCTGCATAAGATAGACGTAGTTGTATGCACCGAGGATTCTCTGCTTGCTTCTTTGTGTCACGACATGCAGACCTTACAGTCCCAACAAAAAAGTCCAAAAAGAGCAGATCAATTTGGAGCAAGTACCAACATCAGAATGCTTGGCTGATCTTCTTACTAAGCCACTTGCAAGAGAACAATTTGCTAAGTTAAGATTAGTTCTCAATGTTACAAGCAAATCTATGCTGGAAAAATATCTCAACGTTGAGGAGTGTTAAAAATTTGGCAAAACTAGCTATTGTAAAATGGTCATTTGACTTGTTTGACCATATAAACTTTATGTGTACATAATTAGGACTCCATGTGACCTTCTCTCTCATTGTATTTCTTAGTCTCAAACACAAGCTCATCCACTTGTGGAAGAAAATTACATGAATCATGGAAGTTGGTAGAGTAAATCATGTGATTATGCATAGATTTTGTCATAACTAATGGAGCTTGATTCAAGACATTATTAGGGATTGATTAGGGAGAGATTAAGGGTCATAATAGAACCCTCTTAAAAAGTTGGACCTAAGATGTATATATATGTGACCAATCCTTTATTAATTTATGGTAAGTGATTTTCTCTTTTGTCAGAATTGAATTGTCAGCAATTTTGGCAATCTTCTTGTTTATGTGGAATTGATACATGATTATTGTTTAATATTTTGAGTTCATTTGTTTGGATATGACCTAAATCAAGTATTGTACTTTTCACATGTGTGACAGGTCGTGAGAAACATTAAATGCTAGTTTGAGTGAGGTATTCAAGTGCTCTTGCCAATTTAGATTCAAACAAGCTAAAATTGAGTGCTAGTATTCTATCTTATAGATCTAAGTGCAATCCTTGATGCTTGATTGATATTTTGGGACCCAAATAAGGTTGATTTGTCTGACTTTTCAGATTTTTCAACACTAATTCCTAGAAAACATAAATTAAAAAATACAGATACCATTTATTGAAGAACTAGAACTACTATGGGAGTCCAAGCATATGACATCTCAAGTCCACTACAAGACAATACAGTTTGGTTGCATGCAACTTTAATGTGGACAATGCACAACTATCCAAGATTGGGCGATTGTTCAGTTGACTATAGAATAAATTCACTTGTAATTTCTATATATTTGTTTTTTTATGCATGTAATATTTATTATTCAAAAAAATTCAATTTATAACACGAATTGGATTTGATTCTTTTAGGTTTTCCAACTTTTGGTCTCATTTGTGGACCAAAAGTTGATGCTCGACACTCACGTCATTTTAACAAAGTTGTATATGAAAATCATCTCAAGTACTTGCATGATGAAAATCATCCATTTCGAAATGCTCATAGAAGAGGCTTTGGAGGAAGATAAAAACAAGGATGCCTCCAAATACAATGTCCATGGCAGATTGGCACAAACTTTGGGCTGAATCCGAGACTAAGCCAATCAATGGTATGAAAGGACTATCCATATTTCATTGTTTACCATATTGGAATAACCTTTTAAACAATCACTTGCTTGATCATATGCACATATTCAAAAATGTGGGTGAGTCAATATGGAAACACTTGGTGGGCGACAAAGGTAGTATTTATGCCAAACATGATCTACAAGAATAAAAAACAAAAAAGAGTATTGGCCAAAATTAAATACTGATTGAAATTCTTATATTCATTAGAAAAAATATGAGCCCAAAGAGGGCCCTATAAGAAATGGCATGTAGGAGAGAGAGAAATAACTATATAGTAACTAAAATATCATTTTCTAACTTCTTTGCGCATCTGCCCGCACTAATTTCCATGTAAATGAATGCACCTTAGTTTAGTCACATCAAACTTCACTGGTGCTTAACCACAATTAAAGTATAATTTTCAAAATGCTGAAATATCCCCTCCCAATAGTTGGGAACATTCAAAAATTTGAATTAGGAGTGACATTTCAAAAACAAAGCCTACGCGGTCTCTATCTCTAGGGTCTGCCATCTCTATCCCCAACAGGGTCGAGCGCCATCTCCAAGTTTGTTATTGTCATTGTGTTATTTGTTACTATACTATTGTATTGATGACAAAGCTTTATAATCTTCATGTAGATCTGTCACCAAAATATGCTCCGCTCAAGACAAGAAAATTAAAGCAATCCGAATCGTCAACTTCTGATATGATCCGATACAGGGAGGAAAATCTAAAGCATGTAGATTCATGGTCATCAGGAACATTGTATTCTATTGATCCATGTTCATTGCAACATCTTGATTTTCATTCGGTGAGTCAATCAATAATCTATATGTGTCATGGCGAAAATGGCCTTTCGGGTTATTGTGAGAATTTGATGCTCTATGGGAATGCACATTCAATGCAAAGAATACATTATTTGGAAGAGGAATCAAGAAAAATCTACAAAGTTGAAAACTTGTTTAGAAGAAAATGAGATGTTCAAGAAGGAGAATTAAAGGTTGAAATCTTCTTTGCATCATTTTACAACTAGTAATGATGAGATAACAACTGCATTTCAATCCATGCGTATCTCATATTTGTCTCTTGTTAAAGATATGGATGTGCTCAACAGAAAGGTCCAAAGCAACAAGAGAATTTCAACTTTTTCTAATTGGAAACCCATACTACCGATTCCTCTTCAGAATGTTCATATTTGTACATTGCATGCAGATGTGCGTATAATAGAAAAAATAATATATCTTCACATCTTGTTTGCATGGAATTCCGAGCTAGAGGCATTTGTGAAGGAAGCTATTTCCAAATTAGAGGATGTGTTGTCTAAAGCAGGCTTATATAAAGGCCACGTGACCATCTTGATGAATTGCAAAATCATCAAAAGAAATTGTTTCTTGAAATGAAAAAAAATGCAAAGTAAGCTCCAGTATAAAATCTGACATTACGGATCTACTAGTACAAGATAAGATACAAAACTTACACAATTAGCTTGTGTGAAAGATTTCAGATCCTTAATATCCAATCTACTTGAATGATCTTTGGTTAGAAAGAGAAATACACTACCAATCTCACCAATGTAGAAAAATTAGCATCTACACACAATTTGAGATGCAAACACTAATAGAACTTGATCAAACTTGAATGAAATGATTATGTACTATTGTTGTCCGTACAAAAGCAGCAAGCTACTGTATTTCACATGTGTGGATCCAAAAATAACAAATATAGATCATTCTACACATAGAATTGCAACAATCACCGAGATAGTGCACCAATGGATAGTAGAACCCAAGAGAACCATGTATAAGCATGAAATGAAATAGAGAAGAGAGAAGATCACTCTTTCCATGAGTTACATCCTTTAATAGCAGGTCCAAACCCTATTTGGCCACTTGGCTTTCCCACCAAAATGCTAACCCTACTAATTTTGGGTCTAGATTCAATGTACCCAACTTATTCAAAAAATTATTTTCTTTTTGGCACATTTCCTCCACAACCATTCAAGCAATCTTTTTTTGAATAAAACTCATCCTTATTTACATAATCAACACCACAGAGAAGATCATCAACATCATAATCGATTATATCCGTCTTTCTTCTTCGTGGCCAGGTATATTTGTTGGGGGTTCTCACTATCTATTATTATTACTCTATAGTTTTCAGGTTTGTTACTTCAGATAGTACCAAAATTGGTACTGAACTATAAGACTTAACTACATAGTCCGTCCTGTAGTACCAAAATACACTATTCTGGAGTACCAATTTTGGTATACGGGACACCCAAATATAGTACTAAATTGGTACTAGACAGGACACCAGGTTCAAAACTACAGGTACTGTTTGCAAGCACTATTTATTTCAGCCTACATAAAAATAAAAAATCAAACAATTTGTTCACTTGCCAAATATAATCACTCGATAGGTCTGCAAATGATGCATAACTTTTCTTCCTCATGCCATGGAAAAGATGAGTACAACGGAGCGGTCGTGATCATCAAGAGAACTCTGAATCACGAGGACTTGTAACCATACGGCTGGCCCTTGAAATGTGCAGTAGATGTGGTCGCATATATGGAAGAAACATTTAGGCCAAAAGGAGAAGGTCAGAGCTGCAATACAAGAAGGGTTTTTTGGCTGGTCAGCAACGATGAGGTGCAACATGGTGTGAAATGGGATTATCAGCGCATCACAAGCTCACACTCATTCCATTGTGTTGACAGATATTCCCAATCCATGCTCACTACGCATTTTGCATATGTAGAATTGATCTTTGTGAAAAGTACATTCCTAAGGACCATAAATGGATCTTTGAATGATCCACAAGGTGATTGTATGCTTGTTAAACAATCTATCAGAAACTAGTCATCAGAAAACAAGATCTAGTTTAGCAGCTTGATAGGAAACAAGTAGAGACAATCAAAGCATTGATCAATTAGTATAATCCAACTCCACACATGTGGAAATAAGGTTGTAGTATGGCCTGTAGACAGTGTTTACAAAGTGCCAAAGCTGGGTTTCATTGGAAAAATAGATTAATCACCATACAATGAGAGGAAACTCGAGTTTCTCCTTGAGGCTCCAAAAAGTTTCTATCTTCTCACTATGGAGAATGGGAATACATAGTAAAACACACTTCCTTTGCAAGGTTAGGTGAAAATCCAGCATGTAATAAGGAAGTAGACTCCACTTTCTTGCCCTAATGTGAAAACCCTAGCCTAGATCCAAGAGTCATGCTTGGTAGGTGCATGGTAGGTACAAATCTTATCATAAATCATGGTCTAGATCCTACAAAGTAGGAATCACTACCAAATAGACACAACCACTCCTCTTGACTCGTGGTAACCTACTTTAGGTGTGTATGTACAAGTGGCACTTTGGCCATTCAAGTAACCAATAAACAATATTGACAAAATGTACAATATTCTACATGGCTAGATTTGCCAATGTAGGCAATTTTTCACACTCCTCCTCAAATCTAGCCTTGGAGATCACAATGCTTTTATCAATAACTCCAATTGAAGATCTAAGCTTGACAAATGAATCTTTAGGTAAAGGTTTAGTAAATAAATCAGCCAAGCAACTTGATGATGGCATGTGTTGGAGCTTGATCTCTTTAGCTTGCACTTTTTCCCTCACGAAATGATGAGCAATTTCGATGCGTTTGCTCCTTGCATGGAATGTAGGATTAGTTGCAAGTGATTGGGCTGATTGGTTGTCACAATAGATGATAGGGATCTCCTCCTCCATGACATGAAGCTCCACCAATAGCCTTTTGAGCCACAAGACCTCCATGCATGTTGATGTCAAGGCCTTGTATTCGGATTCTGTGGAAGATAGGGAGATGGTATCTTGCTTTTTGGAAAGCCATCATACTACTCCATCACATAGAAAGGTGGCAAAGGCACTTGTTGATCTTCTATCCACTTTGTCACCTGCAAAATCCGAGTCACTATAGGCTCTTAAGCCAAGATTAGTTCCTCTATACAAAATACCAAAATTCTTAGTGAATGAAATGTATCTAAGAACTCTTTTGGCCATCTTCCAATGTGAAACTAGAGGACTTTGCATGAATTGGCTTAACTTTCCAACACTATAACTAAGATCAGGTCTAGTTATAGTTAAATAGATCAAGGAGCCAATAAGCCTTCTATATAATGTGATGTCCTCAAAGGATGCTTCATCACAACTTATAGATGCTTTTACATGTTGCTCCATTGGTGTCTCAATGCCTTTACAATTTTTCATTCCAAATCTATCTACGATGGATGTAGCATATTTAGATTGACAAATGAAGCTAAAATCACATCCTCTAATAACCTCTATTCCAAGAATGAAGCTCAATAGGCCGAGATCTAACATCTTAAACTCTTTTGCGAAAGCAATTTTTACATCTCTAATTCCATCTAGATCATTACCACTCAAGATAATGTCATCTACATACAAAACAAGAATAATGATCATGCCATCATGAAAACTTATATACAATGATGGATCATAGGCACTCATTACAAAATTGATGGAAATGAGAAAAGAGTTTAGCCTAGAGTACCATGCTCTAGGTGCTTGCTTGAGCCCATAAAGGCTCTTCTTCAAAAAACACACCTTTCCTTCATGCTTTGCCTTGATGAAGCCCTCGGGTTGCCTCATATAGATCTCTTCCTCCAAATAACCATTGAGGAATGCATTTGTGAAGTCAAGTTGGAATAGCTCCCAATTGAAGGTTGTAGCAAGACTAATGATCAACCTGATAGTAACAACCTTAGCCACAGGAGCAAAAGTCTCATCATAATCAATGCCTTTGGTTTGTAAAAAACCTTTGGCAACAAGCCTAGCTTTATGCTTGCTTATTGATCCATCTTGATAATACTTCAATCTAAACACCCACTTGCAATCAAGAAGTTTCTTCCCTTGAGAAAGATCCACAAGATCCCAAGTATGATTCTCAATAAGAGCATCATACTCTACTTGCATAGCATCCATCCAACTTTTAGACTTACAGGCATCTTCATAGCATGTTGGCTCATCTAACATTGAAGTAAGAAAGGTGTAAGATGTGAAAGATGATGAGCCTTCCCTTTGATCACCTTGACCATCATAGGTGAGCCTCAATGGCTCGGATCTTGCCCTTGTAGATCTTCTTGGAGTTCTTGGAGTTCTTGCATCTTGAGGTGGATCCTCAAGTCCTTCTTCACTTGGAAGCTCCTCCTCCATCCTAGCATGATCCTTGGCATCAAGATGATTAGTAGCATTATCATCCAAATCACAAGCATATCAAAAATAACATCCCTACTCACTATCACCTTGCTAGTGATGGGATTGAAGACTCTATAACCTTTGCTATTCTCACCATATCCCACAAAGATGCCCTTGATGGATGTTGCATCATCCTTCCTTTTCTTATCCAAGGATTGGTGTACATAGCAAGTGGATCCAAAAACTTTGAGATCCTTTAGATTGGGCTTCTCTCCAAATAGAGCTTCAAATGGTGTGATTCCTCCAATGGCTTGGTTTGGCAATCTATTGCACAAATAGTTATCACAAGTTATTGCTTCACCCCAAAATGGTTTGGATAGAGAAGCATCTAGCCTTAAGGCCTTAGCACACTCACAAAGAGATCTATTTCTTCTCTCACTCACTCCATTTTGTTGAGGGGTGTATGGACATGACAACTCCCTCTCTATGCCATTAGAACTACAAAAGTCAATCAACTTATTGGAGATATATTTACCTCCATTATCACTCCTTAATACCTTAATCTTGGTACTAAGTTGACTTTCTACCAAAGTCTTGAACTTTAGAAAAGAATAAAACAACATTGATTTGCTAGACAAGAGGTACATCCAACAAAATCTAGAATAGTCATCAATGAAGATTACATAGTACTTGGCACCACCATTAGGCTCATGTGAAAAACTATGAACATCCGAATGGATGAGTTCAAGAGGAGAGTTTGATCTTGATGTAGACCTTGAGAAGGGTAGTTTGTGAGCCTTTGAGAGGCTGCATGCTTCACATCTCTTCCCACATTTTGACAAATGTCTGGGGAGTCCAACTGCAAGCTCCTTTGTAGCCATAGATTCCATGGCTTTGTAGTTGGGGTGGCCCAACCTTTTGTGTCACAGTTCCACCTTTGATAGCTCCACCTTTGCCAAGTTAACACTCTCCACTGCAATATTAGCATCAAGCTTAAACAATCTACCTTGCTTAAAGCCTTTGGCTATACATTCATCATTTCTAAGGATGGAACAAACTCCATGTTTAAATTGTACATCTAGCCCATTATCCATTAACTGGCCAACACTAAGCAAATTCTTGGTTAACTTAGGAACATAAAGAACATTATCAAGATTCATCCTTTTGGATGATCCCACATACAAGGGAATTGTTCCTATTCCACTTATCTTACATTCTTGACTACTTGCACTATAGATTGATCTATGTAAGTCATTGTAAGAAAGTAAGGTGGAGAATATGTCCTTTTGATATGTCACGTGGGATCTTGGATGATGGTGGTTTGTTGGAAACCATCAAGGATGACTCTTCATCCTCCTCTTCCTCCTGATGTGCAATGTTGCTTTGTTTGCTCTCTTGTGCCTTCTTCTTCTTGAGACATTCTGATGCAAAATGTCCTTTCTTTCCATAGAAAAAACATTTGTACTTGGACTTGTCTTTGATCTTGCCCTTTGAGCTTGAAGCCTCATCCTCCTCCTTGGTCTCCTTGAAGTGCTTCTTCTTGCCATTGGTCTTCTTCTTGCTTTTGAATGAGAAACTAGCTTTCTCATCACCATCCTACAGAGAAATAGCATTCATTCTTGCATTGGTATGCAACATCCTACACTCTTCAGCTACTAATACACTGTGTAGCTTTTCTATAGTAGGCAAAGTGTCTTGGATTGCAAAGCTTTGGACCAAATTTGTAAAGCCACTACCTAGACCATTTAGGACAATCTGAAAAAGCTCACTATCTTGAATCTTCTCTCCAGTGGAAGCTAACTCCCTATTAAGAGACTACAAGCACAATTTTACTAAAGTAATACTAAGCGTTTTACTTGGAAAAGAAGTATTATCATTTCTCTCATGCACTTTTAAATCTCACATTTTAGATGGATCATTGATGCACATGACTATTATTTCTCAAATTTAGCCACTTTTTTTTACAAGAGCCTAACCCCTCTCCATATGGAGAGAGTAGGCCATAAGAAAATAACACCTATTAAAATTACACACTAGGCCCTCCAGTCGCTTAGGTGGCATTTTGGAAGCCAAGTCGGTCTCCAAACTTGAAATGCCTCCTACCTCACATTCTTGACTACCCTCGTCCCGATGGGGGAATAAGAGATTTGACACCCACTGACCGGTTTCTCCATGGTTAACACTTTGTTTTGTAGTATCGTACTTGCATGTACAATCCGAGTGCCTTTCATTTGGAGTCCGTAGCCCTTTGTTTGGTCCAAAATGGTTAAAGGAGGTGGAAGTAAGGGCCTTTCTAGAAAATGAAATGTTTCTTCATTGTGAAGAAACTTCACTCTTCTACCAATTTTCAGCCTTGAATTTCTTCAAACTGAAAATTCGAAGGCTGTTTCACTCTTCAAGGCAATTCGGGTTCCTTTAAGTTAATCTTCATCGTTCAAACTAGAGAACTCAATCTAGTTCACCAAATCAACATTAAATCATGACCATTGGTGAAAGTGGGATCCAATCTTTTGGTTAGGAGTGAATTTGGGGATTGAATTTGACACTTAGAGCAACTAACTACTCTTTTGCACCACTTCATCTTCTTCACATGAGTGCACAAGCTCTCTCTCTCTCTCTCTCTCTCTCTCTCTCTCTCTCTCTCTCTCTCTCTCTCTCTCTCTCTCTCTCTCTCTCTCTCTCTCTCTCTCTCTCTCTCTCTCTCTCTCTCACACACACACACACACACACACACACACACAAGACCACCAGGAAAACTACTAAGATGAGGACAAGATCAACACACATAGAGACTAGTGGGAGCCAAACCACCCATTCAACTGAGATGTATCCGAACACCTCAGCCCCAAGCCATGGCAAGTGAATACCTGAGGAGAGGAGAGAAACTGGTAACCAAGAACTGAAAGATTAGAATGGAGGAGGGCGTGTCCCTACTTGTATACATAGGGGTTGAAAACTTGTGCATGCACCCATGCAACCTCCCATGTAGCCCATTTAAACATAGGTCACATATCCCATGCTATCCTCATGCATATGACTCAATAGGATTGTCTGGGTCCACTCAAGGTTATTAATTACAAAATGGCCTTGACATGGAATTAAATTGAGGTGTAACCAACAATCTTGAAGCCGGTCTACCATATCAAGACTATTCCAAATCCTCTAAACTGGATATGGCCATAACATTCTTCTCCCCTTAAACAAGTTTTGTCCTCAGAATGGAAAAAAGAAGACATAAAATTATTCCTTAAGCTTTCAACTCTTACCTAGGAATTACTGCCCTCAGTCTGATGTCTCCATCTAGAATAAGTACTCAGAGATGCAACGCCTCCTCAAGTGCTTACCTCTACACAAGGGTACTAACTCATATTTCAAAAGTAAATTAAGATATAAATCTTATGAATGGTTCCAAACAAAAGAAATCGCCTTCATGCAATTTCAATTACACGAATCTCTAAGTGACTCAACTTTTTACTTCGGAGATCAAGTCCAAAAGCTAAAGAGATTCCATTTTAATCATAGTCTAAAATTTGTCCACAATTTTTTGTAGATAATAGTGCTTCTTGATAAGAATGTTCTTAGAATACCATGATTCCAAGACACAACAATTCAATTTGCTAAATGCATGGTTTGGTGGTACAACATGGACTGTCAAGGACACTACCTTTTTTTGGGTAAAAATGCACTAAAAAAAAGGGTTTCTTGTTTAACATTCTAAACTAGGTCCACTAAAGATGAAAAGACTATGACAGTCTGTAACAGATTTGTAGGTGTTTTTTTTAATAATTGCTTAATAATTACTTCTGCTGTAGGACAGCTGGCCTTTAGCTTCTCTCTCTCACTCTAGCTTCAGCTCTAGCTCTCTATCTCTCTCGCAATCTAGCTCACACACACTCTCTCTCCTCGCTTTCGAAAGATCTCCCGCTCTAGCTCTATGTCTCCCTCTCCTACTGCGTTGATCTAAAATGTAATACATGATCTGTTTGATCGAGCTCTTTGTCTGATCGATTAGTCAGTGCACAAAATAGCAGACGATTCTAACATGGATAGTCTTTAGGGCAATAATATATATTTTACAGATTCAATTTCGGATATTCTAGTAGTTCTAGATGTACGCAGGTGATCCTAGCATGGAACCTCACTGACAAAGCTGCAATGAGGGACTATTGGGTTGGTAAGAAACGAGAACAGAGAATGAAAGAAATTTTTTTTAGGAGGCTTGGAGATCAACCTTCAGTAGATGACATCAAAATAATGGCACACCATTTTGTAAGGGAAAAGCTCATTGGAGGTGAAATCAACTTGGAACATGTCGACACATCTTCATGTATAGCTGATCTTATGGATGAGTATAATGAGCTATCCCACACGTGTTGAATGTAGCTTAGAGAGAGATTATGGTGATTGTGTACTTGATCCATGATGGATCCATTGTCAAGCTAATGATGAGAAATCTTGGTTTGTGAAGCAATCTTGATGTTTTCACTCTCTTAAGCACTTTCTTTGTGGAGGAATGCTAGCATTTCACATGTAAACTAATTCTTTGTTTTAAGGCCATACAGTAGCAGTACTTCACACGTGTGAAGTCGTGGATCATCATTTCTTGATTGTTCTTGTTTGGAATCACAAAAATTGTCAACTAGAATCTAGAATTGGAAGCTAGTCTTGATGTAGATCAGGATCCCAAGCTACCAATCACTCTTTGTGATCATTTGTAAATCAAATTTAGTCCTAAACTCTAAAGTTTGGCATGGTATCAAAGCCAAGTCAAAGAGCTTAGATGATGATCTAAATATCTTCATTTTGGTGAAAGCATTGGTGCTAGAATCATTTTGAAGGAGGGTGACCTTTACTAATAGGTTACTTGTGAAGTTGAGGTTTATATTAGTGTGTAAAGTTCAAATGTACTTATCACACATGTGAGAGGCTGTTGGAGTTGTACTTTCACCAAATCTTTGTGATTTTTCAATATTTGAGCTTCAAACAATTTGTGTAGAGTGAAACTAGTGATTTGCTTTGAGAAAATCCATTGATCTCATTATAGATTTGTTGTGGAATGGTGTTAGATGTATGTTAAACCTTCAAATCATTGAGAGTGATTTTTAGGCTTATGTTTTTAGTTCAAAAGTGAAGCTAAAATCCATTCTAAACACCATAGGAAGGCATTGGCACTTCCAAGAATCAAATTCGAGCTTCTAAATTGAATAAATTGTGTAGAATTCAATTTCCCAAGTCATTTTGAGTTTAAGATCATTATAGATCTTGCTTCTTGAGATTTGTGAGATTCAAGAGAGCTACATATTGTAGTAAAAAGCGTCTTCTTTGTGGTAACATTTATGAAAATAATATGAAGGACAATAATACACTTTGCCACATTCGATTATTCATTCATCTTTGCAAACACACAAACGTATATAACATGGCATCTTTTTTATCAACAAATTTTTGGAACAAGCTACCACATGACTCTCAAGGTTCTTTGCATCCTTTCAAGTGCAAATTTAGCTCACACTTTTTCTACCTATTAATACCAACTTGAGATCAGTGTCAAATTTTGATTATGGAACTTTCTCAATATATAAACACGTCATAATGTCTATAAATGCATAAGATAGCAGGCTGTATTCGACCGATAGTAATTCCAATTCGTCAAAGTAACATCGAATAGTCATCTCCGATTAATTATCTCACAAAAGTTGAACAACTAGAAATAGAAACATGCTCCTCGTTGGTTCTTCACATAACCGTACAACATTACGGTTAATATTATTTATTTGAGTATCAATAAATTTCAAATTTAATTCAAAATGCATCATAATTTGACATACTGATCATTTGATTTTTAGTTCACACTCATGATTATGTACATTATAAACATTCCATTATTAATTCACACTTATTCAGAACATTAAAAAAAATCTCATTTACTTCTAAATTAATCATAAAGTTGTTTGTTTATCAACATATTGTTCACTATAGATTTGAAAAAACAAAACTTAGAACAATTTTATTTACGTGGTGGTGTCATGCAAAAAAATCAATTAATTGCCAAACCCACCTCCAGCCTGGATTTACTAGCAGCTTCCCCTGAAAAAATTTGGTGTGGATGTGCCACACGTGGCAGAGCCACACCAATTGTCAAAATTTCAGCTACGTACCGAGTTCGTGTGGCAACGTCGCATGGCAAAATGCCTAGATGTGTAGTTGTGATTCTTCAAAGTTAATCATAAAAAAATGTTAGTGCCAATATAACTACTAACAGTAAAAAGTACCATAATCATAAACTAAGGGGATATCAATTGTTACCTGCCACCATCCCATGACAACAAACCACAGAAATTAGTGTAGTGAGAAAGACATGTGTCTTTAGTAATATCCGATTATTGTTGTCTATCCTCTCCATTCCTAATCTCACAACTAATCTAGATCCATACTTATACAATCGTATACTCTTAATAAAACATGTGTTTTCAATAGTCAACATAAATACATGCAAATCACAAACATGTATCAGCTCGACAAAGCTCAAATCGAAAATCATTGAATTTGCTTTGATCGATGTAGTGGGTTTCTTTCCTTGCCTATCCTCAACCCAAGATCTAATCAATCTAGCATCAAGGAGATGAAGTTAGTTGTCACGTGTAGATTCGTTCCCATGAGAACAATAACATAATTCAAATTTCAGTATGAATGGAAGATTCACATCTAACTCTACCATCTAACCCTAAGCATTAACGCTACATCCATTACAAGTCGGTCACAAGTATGATTTGTTGTTGATGAATCATCATCCTCTTTTTGAACCACTGGTTTGATAGTCCAAGTTACAGGATCAACCTTGACTGCACGTTCACGATTTTCAAAAGTGATTTTTTCAGTACCCCAATTATGAATTACTTGCACAACTCGTAAATGGGCGTCCCAATAGGACTCGGTAGACATTTGGTGCTTTTGGTAAGTCCTTACTACAGAAGTAACGACAAACTGTACTCCGACAATTCTGATAGGTATATCTTCAACCATTCCTCGCGGACGAACTGTCGTTTGATCAGCTAGTTTAATGGAAAAAGTTGCAAGTTTAATCTTTGTAAGGCCCCATTTTGCACATAGCTTTGTAGAAATCATGTTAACTCCTGAACCGCGATCTATCATAGCTGCTTGAAATTGTCTATGTTGTATCGACAAGGTGATATTTTTTTGTTCACTTTCCCAAGCTGCTCTGACATGGAGTACTTCATTAGATTCTTCAAATCCAGCACAAAAAAGTGGCTCCTGATGGACTTCTAGTTCAACTTGAGTTAACTTTTGCGCTAATACTTCTTTTGCTTTTGGCACCAACTTCAAGAATTCTCCCAACGAAATATTGATCCTACTAGACAAAATATTCATGAGCAGTTTTGTTTGTGATGCTTCCGGTTCAGTCATCTTGAAAGGTTCTTCATGATGATGCAACTGAGCATTCATATTTGTACGTGAATTTTTCGGTGGCTGCAATGGTGAAGAACGAACTTCGGCTGTTGCTCTAGCAACTTCAAGCTCCTCTTCTTCTTGCAGATGTTTAATCCACTACCACATATCCTGATATCTTCTTTTTCGAAGATTGTTGAAAATGAAAATCATCTATCTTGACTTTAGGCTTGCTACAAGTTTTTTACTATGCAAGTATGTTGTTTCATAAATGCAAATGCCAAATTTGGCCTAGATGGAGCTATATGGATTTATCATATCTAGTTGGTAGAATACAACTTGCATATAGATTGTAGACTTAGAAATAGCATTAATATGCTTGTAGAAACTCGTGGCATATCACATGCATTTGTTGTAAGTGATCCATAGTGACATGCAAGGCATGCACAAAGTGAAATGGACACATGCATGGTGATTTGTACAATTCTAGCTAGAAATAAGACACTTGGTAAAAGTAGGTAGAGATACATGCATGAGATGTGACAAATGTCACATAGAATCTAGTTTTCACTTTAGATGTGATTGAAAGGTGGATGGATGTGGTTCTACCTCGAGCTACCTCAAACTCCATAAATATGTGCAGCTATTCTCACAATCTTTGATGAAGAACCAAAGCTTTATAGCTATTCCATGCCATTTTGGATCTATACCATACTTGCTTGAATAACTCTCTCTCTCTTTCTCTCTCTAAATCGTGTTGAGGCTAATACTCATACACTAAATTCTTGTACTTTTGCTCATTTGTAATTCAAAGCAATCATTATCTGATTCTTAGCATGCTAGATTGTGGTTAAGCCATAAATTATGTACTAGATCTTGCTATTTAATCTAGAATCAAGTTAGTGTGCTAATCATAAAGCTTAATAAGATCAATCATACTTGTGGATCATTCCCACACATGTGAATTCTGGAAATTTTGTCATGGTATTAGAGCCAAATTAAGTTTTGCATGCTAACATCTTTGATTGTACAAGAATTTGAGAGCTAATTCAAGCAAAAAAGTTGTTATTCACTTTTCTTTACCTTCCTCTGAAAAGTGTTTGAATCAAATTGGATTGAATTTTAGGTCTAAATAGTGATAGTATGGAATTCTAGAATTCTGCACGTGTGAAAATCAGATATTTTTAGTCCCTTCTATTTCGTTGCTAATTGATTCAAAGATAGTGGTGTTATAGCTTGATGGAAAGCTTATGAAGTGTACTTTTCATAGAAATAATACCAAATCAATCTAATGTGTCTATCAAGAATTATAAGCTCTTAAAGAGGGTAGGGAGAGGTCCAAAATCCGAGTGACCACTTTTCGATTTGATTCAATCTTGTTTTGTTTAGAATCCATTCATTAGAGGAGTTCTAAATCCCAAAAAGACCCTTTGTAAAGATTCTTTTTATATTTTTTCACAAATTTTTCTTACACATGGACCAATCAAAACACTCAAAATTTGAAATCTATGTAACGTAACTTTTTGAGTCCACATTTTGATTCCATACTAAAAATGGCATAACTTTTTAGTGGTAAGTCTGAATTTAGCAAAGTTTGGTGCATTAGAAAGTGCTCAACAAGGGCTTTCCAATGATATGTTAGATGGCATATTCTAAGCTACAATTAAAAAGTTATGGCAAGTCAAAAGTATTAGTGTTATAATATTTTAATAATAAAAAAGGCATCTTGCACGAATTCTTAAAGGGTTTGGAACTCAAAACTCCTCTAATGGTTTTGAGTATCCTACACAAGAAACTGAAGATCAAGACTAAGTTTGATGCTAATTGAACACCTTTGAGCCTTCTGAGTATCATTAGTGTTTTCTTTTGAAGCATCTCACACATGCCAAAAGTAGGACTCAAACTTGTCAAAGTGCCTTAATCCATTTTGAGTGTCTGATCTAGATCATCTTGTTTTGTGGAATATTTGAGGTCTATCTCAAATACAGTTGCAAGTTTTTCACATAGGAAGATAGAATATCCTTGAAAGTACCTATAGTGAAAGAGAGCAGCAACATTAAGTCTGATTGGAACAAGCTCAAACATATTATTGTCCAATAACTAAGAAGTCTTCACATAATGGCATTTGTGGGAGGATATCTCCTAGAAGCAGATGAAAGACTAAGTATCTCGAATTACTCAATTTGGAAGGTTAGAATGGAGTCTATTTTGATACTCCAGGATGTTATGGACATAATGCTTGGTATTTTGGAGGAGCCTCAAGCATAGCTTGAAATACATAAGTACAAGAAGAGAGCTAGAATGGCTCTACATTTCATTAAGATGAATGTATCTAATGAGATTCTAAGAGAGATAGGATCTTGCACCACAGCTAAAAATGTTTGGGATGCACTTAAGTCCATCTATGAAAGTGATCTTGGAAGGCCAATAGCCTTAGCTTTCTTGATCATAGAAAACATAGACTTAAAGTTAGGATGTCCCAACCTTCTATGCCATAACTCCTCCTTAGATAAAAGAACACCTTCACAAAAGTTTGCATTCTCATAAGAATTCAACTTGAAAATTCCACCATACCTAGATCCATTAGCTAGGATCTCATCATTTTTCTTGATAAAGCAAGTATTGGAATTGAACTTTACATCACAACCACTATCAAGCAATTTTCCAGCACTAATCAAGTTCTTTATAAGCTTAGGAACAAAAAGAACATTGGAAAGTGCAAGAAGTTTAGAAGAAGCAAGTTTCAATGGTTCAATAGAGCACTCATGATCATTTGCAGTATAAATAGATCTCTTAAGTCCTTTGTAAGGTACAATTGAGTCAAAAGACTCCTTTGAACAACACATATGTTAAGAAGCTCCACTATCTATGTACCAAGCTCCATCTTTCTTGAAAGGTGATGAAGAAAGACTTGACATCAGGAGTGATCCTTCTCCATCACTTGCAATATAATCTTTTTCAATCTCTTTGGAGAGATTTGCTTGCTTGAGTTGGTTTTTCTTCTTGAAGCAATTAGAGGCATAGTGCCCCTTCTTGCCACAAAAGAAACACTTGACTTTCTTCTTCTTGGTCTTCGAAGTAGAAGGATGAGATGAGTCATCCTCTTCACCATCTTTGTCTCGATCCTTGGCTTTGTCTTTGTTGAATGCTTGAGAAAACTGGTTCTTGCTCCTTCCTTTATGCTTGTCCTTGACAAAGAGGGCTTTGTCACTTCCAATATGCTCGAGTTTGTTCATCCTAGAAAGTTTATAATTTTTCCTAGCTTCTTCAGAGATGAGAATTCCTTGGAGAGTTTCTATATTAGTCAACTCATCCTTAATGGCAAAGGATTGAACAATATTATCATAGTCATCTTTCAAGCCATTTAAAATGACTTGTACTAGCCCATCTTGGTTAATTGAAACACCAACACAAGAAAGCTCCCTTTGAAGATCTTTTACTCTCAGAACATAGTTTGATGCACTCTCATCACTTCTTTGAAAACTTTGAAAAATCTGATTCCTAAGAGTGAGTATTCTAGAAGTAAGGATATCAAGCCTTGTGAGGCTTGTGTTATTGCAAAATCACATAGAAAACCATATCAAAAGTCTTTTATAAAAACTACTCATCCTTTGGAGCTTATACACTTGGATGCCCATTTTTCTTCTTCTAAAAGTATTGGTGGTGCAACATGTTTTGTCACCTTTATTGATGACTTTACAAGATATACTTGGTTGTATCTACTTTCTTCAAAAGCTATGATATTTGATCACTTCCTAATCTTCAAAGCTTATGTTGAGAAACAATTTTCTTTCAAAGTCAAAGCTTTAAGATGTGATGGAGGAGGTGAATACATCTCCAACAAGTTTTATGAATATTGTGAAGGTGAAGGAATAAAGAGAGAGTTTTCTTGTGCCTTTCCTCCATCTCAAAATGGAGTTGCTGAGAGAAAAAATCAATCTTTATGTGAATGTGCTAAAGCAATCTGAGTTGAGGCTTCTTTGCCTATTGAATATTGGGGTGAAGCAATTAATTGTGTAAACTATTTGTGCAAAAGATTACCTCACAATGCACTTGTTGGAAAATCACCATATGAAGTCTTGTTTAAGAAGAAACCTAAGGTACAGCACAAGCCCTTGCCAACAATCCGATATTCCATGCAAGGAGCAAACACATCGAAGTTGCACATCACTTTGTGAGAGAGAAGCTCATTGGAGGGGAAATCTACTTGGAGCACATTGACACATCATCTTTTATTGCACTCACCAAACCTTTGAGCAAGAATTCCTTCATCAAGCATAGAGCCAATCTTGGTGTAATACCAAGATCCATGTTCAAGTCAACATAGATTGTTTTTAGGAGGAGTGTTGAAAATAAAAATCATCTATCTTGACTTTAGGCTTGATACAAGTTTTTTACTATGCAAGTATATTGTTTCATAAATGTAAATGCCATATTTGGCCTAGATGGAACTCGAGCTATATTGATTTATCATATCTACTTGGTAGAATACAACTTGCATATAGATTGTAGACTTAGAAATAGCATTAATATGCTTGTAGAAACTCGTGGCATATCACATGCATTTATTGTAAGTGATCCATAGTGACATGCAAGGCATGCACAAAGTGAAATGGACACATGCATGGTGATTTGTACAATTCTAGTTAGAAATAGGACACTTGGTAAAAGTAGGTAGAGATACATGCATGAGATGTGACAAATGTCACATAGAATCTAGTTTTAACTTTAGATGTGATTGAAAGGTGGATGGGTGTGGTTCTACCTCGAGCTACCTCAAACTCCATAAACATGTGTAGCTATTCTCATAATCTTTGATGAAGAACCAAAGCATTGTAGCTATTCCATGCCATTTTGGATCTATACCATACTTGCTTGAATATCTCTCTCTCTCTTTCTCTCTCTAACTCGTGTTGAGGCTAATGCTCATACACTAAATTCTTGTACTTTTGCTCTAGATCTTGCTATTCAATCTAGAATTAGGTTACTGTTCTAATCATAAAGCTTAATAAGATCAATCATACTTGTGGATCATTCTCACACGTGTGAATTCTAGAAATTTTGTCAAAGATTAGGATAGACTCCAGATGTTGTTGGTATATTAGTTAATGGTATAGAATCAGCAGGTACTGGATCTGCTACCAGTTCTTTCTGCTTATGTGCTCTGGTGGCCACCATCAAGAGTACACTTGGTTTATTCTGAGCTACTAGTCTTTGCTTGATTGTTATCAAATTTACAGGAGCTATAGTCGGTGGTGGCTTCGGTCTTGTTGGACATTCCTTATAGAAATGCCCATAACCACAGTCACGAAATAATGGTACAAATTTTTTTTTATTTGGACATTCTGCAACTCTGTGATTTTCTCCACATGCAAAGCATCCAAGTGATGATCTTGTCCAGTTTCTAGATGCTTGTTGTTGCATGACAACATAAATAGCATATTGTTCTGGAGATCCACCTTCTTGATCATTACCATAGTTCCATTGCTCGACACTTCTATAAAGTTTTGGTTCCATCAAATTGGCAGGATGAGCGGGGTGCTTTGGTGAGGCAGGTAAGGCTAACCGTTCCGGGTATCCAAGAGCAGATTGACGAGGTCTAGCTATCAAATTTCCTCCATTATGTGGTTTTTGATATCCCATATGGGCATACCGTTTCTGAATTATATGTAGATTGAAGCTACAAAAAACAGTCTCATGATCAGGCGAATTACACAAATGGCATATACTGATTTCCATTCATTTTTTCAATTGAGGACACTCATTCACTGTGTGAGTTCCTGTACAAATAGAATACCAGAGATTTTCCCTGGTAGGAAAAGGCTTTGCAAACTTCTCAGGTTCCTTGTTCGCTTGTCCATGGAAATCTTCCAATGCTTTGATCTTCTCATCAAATTGCAACTACAACTTTTCCATTTGTTTTTGCTGGTTCTTCCTGAGTTTCTCAAATTCATTGAGCATCATTTCTGCAGTAGCGTTGACATTTGTTGATGCAATAGTGGTCGATGTCATAGTGGTCTGCCCCTGGTGTATAAGTCAACATACTGATATTCGGCTCATCGTCTGAATCTTCATCCTCCTCCCGAATTGCATCATCCATAGCATTTTGCAAGATTGCGTACTCATTATGGCATTTCAGCTCACGTCTGATCCTTTTAGGTAATCTTGACAAAAACCACATAATCATGGCATTTTTGTTAATCAACTCAGGTTCACATCACAGGTGGTCGAATTGGTTGCATTCGAGATGCTGACCCCTGTTATCACTCCATGATGGCTTGTCTGGTAAAGTGCCATTGAGTTCATGTGGCAGAGTCTTCTGTGCCACAGAGTGTCTGGTGAGTCGTCATGAGTCTGATGCACCTGATCTTTAGGTACACGTACCTTCAGATGATATAGGTTTCCTTTCCTTCTGCCTTGAGCGATGAGAGTGCTGGTACTAGCATCAATCACATTGCATGCTTTGTTAGAGAACGTCACACGCATCCCTGCATCTGCTATTCTTGCTACAGAAAATAAATCCTGTTGCAGAGTAGGCACGAACATAACGTCTTTGAGTCGTCTGTCTCTGTTGTTGGTGTTGACCACAATGAACCAATACCGTTCACTTGATGCTTAGATCCATCTCCAAGAACTATGAATCTTGAAGGATCTGCACTTCTGAAATCAGACATGATTCATCTTGATGTCATGAAGTGTGAGGTGGCTCTTGAGTCTAGGATCACCTCATGTGTGTCAAATGTTGATGCTGCACACACATCTTCACAGATGTAGGCGGTCAAACAATTTTTGTTCGTTTTTTCTTCGTCCATCTTTGAGCTCTCGGGCTCCTCGACATAGGATGAACTATTTTTGTTCTCCTGTCTGTTCTGTGCTAATTTGTTCCTTGGGTTCCGGCGGCAATCCATGGCTGCATGACCCTTCTTGTGGCAATGGATACACTCAATCTTGGGATTGAGCCAGCATGTATCAACTATATGCCCGTCTCTTCTGCATCTCACGCAAGTCTTCTTGTCTGCACCTTGTTGTTTCGACCTCCCTTTGGTCTTCTAGTTGCCTTTGCTTGTTCCCTTTGCTTGCTGGTCACGATCCTGCCTCTGATTCGACTCTCTCTTAGGCTTAAATTGTTTCTTGGATTTTTCTCTATTGTCGTAGAGGGCCTGGTCAGAACCATCCTTGTGATCAAGGTGTTCTCAGGCCTCGACTTCCTCTTGAATCTCGACAATCACCTTTTCAAGGTTCATGGTAGGATCTTTTGTGAGTAGGGTCCTCGTTGTCTAGAATGATTTGGGTAAGGCTCTCAACAGGTATGTGAGCTACTTCTCAGCTGACACTGCATTCTCTGTTTCAGAGTTATGTAGTGATAGAAGCAGATCCTTCATCTTTCTTATGAAAGAGGTGAGGTCCTTTCCATCCCACTGTAGCTTTGTCAACTGATCTTCCAGCATCATGATCTGACTTTTTGATTTTGTCTAAAATCTGCTGAGCAATGCATCCCACATCTCCTTAGCTTTAGAGAGTGTATCCAGGTCAAGTGTGAGACTATCTTCGATGGTTCTCTCTCCATTCGCGTAGCTCCTTGTCTGTTGTCGTAGGCATTTCTTCTGTGCCATCTACCCAGGGGAAGAGTCCTTCACCCTTGAGTATCAGTGATGTCTTAGATTTCCAGACTAGAAAGTTAGATCCTGAAGAATCAAGTATTGTGCAGATCTTGCTCTGCATGCTGTTGATTGAAGCCATTGCTTCTTGAAGTATGTTCTCTTGTTAATGGTTGATTGTCTGAATGCTTGGCCTCTTGGATCTAATAGGTTCTTGGCTTTGTCAGAATATGATAAAATGAGGTAGGCTCTGATACCATTGATGAAGAATCAAGACAACAGAAGCGGTCGCAAAGCTTTGGTGACTGCGAACGCGATCCTCTTGCGATTCTCATGGTGTTCGGATTTGACCGCTGGACACTGCCCGCAGAATCACTCCTACAATCCTCCAGAATGTAGTCAGGCGTTGCTGATCTACGTTTATAGAATTAATGCAGCATTCAAGATAGATTCAACCAGAGTGCAGAATTCAAATGGACAAGAAAACACATGAAATAACAACATATGTATTTGCATTCAAAATCATACGCAACAAGAAAATAATATATATTGTTTTTTCTCTAATTTCTTGAAGCACTGCATCCAAATCCACGCAGTTAGTTGGCGTGGGAGAAACACGGTTCTCTCACGGAGATAGTTGGATCTCTATGGATCCTGATCATAGAACTCATCTTGCACGCAGGCGGACTTGTTGTCTGTGTTTCGTCTTGTTTGCTTACTAGCATCAGACTACTGTGTTACACTGTGTGTGTATTTTGTTGATCCATATGTCAAGTATGATCCAATAAGTATAGTCACTCTATGTAAATCTAGGATTAGAGTGATCAAGCATCTACAACTAATCAGGGAATTACAAGAGTAGCAGATCAGCCACGACCTAGGGAGCATTTGCTGACGTCATGCCATCAAATCAGATTTCTGTACTTCTGGGTACTTGCACGATCTTTGCTGGTACTCTTTGGAGCACGAGGGCAAAACGAGTTTCGCGACATTTTTCGTGTCGCGTCGTTGGTTTTCGTTTTTCTCGTCTGCCTTTCTCTCATACTGGACCGTGAAAGATTCTTGTTCGTGAATCTTTCATGTTCGCGAACCGTTCGTCTTCGTCTCCTTTGACTTTCGTGTTCGTGAAACTCTTCGTGTTTTGTGTCTCTAGATTTTCGAGTTCGCAAATGTCTTCGTCAAGCTGAGGGCTGAAAGCTAGCAAGGCTTTGTAAATAGAAACGTTTTGTGTTGACCTTCTAGATTTCTACAATGTAGGACCTAACTCCTATAATTTAGGAGATCATATTAGACTCAAATAAAGGCTAAACAAAATGGATCTGAATATTACAAATGTCATTTCATGGAATTACCTAAAAGGTATTTATGAATCCAAAAATACCTCTAGAGTCTTATGTTGAGAAGTAGAGTTCTTCAAAGCATTAGAGGGAGTGATGAGAGTGCTCAAGAGTATCTCTTGAGAATAAAGTCTCTCAATAAAGAACTTTCCATCATAAGTGAGAAAAAAGGTTCAAGCAAAGGAGATCAAGCTACATCATGTATCTTCTTCAGATTGCCTTGCTGATCTACTCACTAAAGCCTTGCCAAAGGCTTCCTTTATCAAGTTAAGATCAGCTTTAGGAGTTGTAGATAGATGTACCATAGATGTATCATGTAAAAATTGAGGAGTGTTAGGATTTAGCAATTTTCACATGGTTTTTGCACTGTATTTGACATCTATGTGGATCTACACGTGCGAGGACCTATCCACACGTCTGCATTTGATCTCGAGCTCATGTCTTTCACGTACCTACATAAAACTATACAAAGTGAGTTACAATTAGTATAGAGATTGTATGAGAAAGTTTTGATAGAAACTATTCATAAAGAATCGAGTGTTTATAGTTACTTACGAGTTTACCATTGAGAATGAATCTGAAGTCTGAAAGTATATCATCTTGTATGAGCAATAGTTCTCACCTGATGTAATTTAGACTCCAATCCTCTTCCATCTCAACACATGTCAAAACTACATCATTGTATATAATTTCAATATTTTTTCGTTTTGAATGTCCACTGGCTTCCAAGTCTTGATCAAGTGGCACCCATTTACCTTTATTGTTTTTCCATCTTTGATAATGGAAGCATAAGCTCAACATTTGTTTTTCAATCTGATAACAAAAGCACATGGAAGACATTTTAATTCTACATTCTATTTCTCCAACTGATCTTTTGTCCCAGTCTTCATCCATAAGTTCAGGTAATAAACTATTTGATAAATTTTTGCATACAAACATCGTTGGGTTTTGTGTACATTGACACTTGAAAAAAAATCCACAAATATATTCAAAGAAATAAACCAGCTCAATCTGACTGTTTTTTATCCCGTGCTTATCTTTAATAAATTTTTTACATCATTACATAACTTGCAACGAAATGATTCTGAAACTGCAGCATCCAGAGCAACCCATTCATCACTTTCAAAACTAGGTAATGGAATTGGGACTATTTGTCCAAAATCTCCTTTTGTATTAGGAATGTACATTAATTCATAAAAAAAGATCCCACTATCAGCTAGATCTTTTGCAGTTCTACTTCAATATTGCAGTTGTCCAATATCAGTGTGAATAACATCTAACACATCTGCTAGAGATCCACTGGGCTCCCATTCATTTACGTTGGATGGATATAAATCTACAAGAGAAAAATGATCAGATTGGCAAGTTTACTAATGAATGACAAAAATCAAAGTGTCAAAAATATCAATACTCATAGTTGCTTTTTTTGTAATCCTGATAGTTGAATCCTTGCACATGTATCTCTAAATGCATATATACATGTTGGACTAGAATTTTAGAAATGCATTTTCCTCCTGATGATGTTCTGAAATCCAAAATTCTGGCCTTTCAATAAGATCAAAATGATAGTTTTGGCCTTTTGCTTTTTCAAAATGCTTCTCTTGATGATGGATGCATCAAAACCCAAGAGTTTTTTGAATATTTTCTTGGCACCCATAATCCATTATCATCTTTCTCGTTGAAGAGAAGCACAGAGTCGATTGAGGAGCACAACTTCCTTGATGACACCATTCATTATGTGTAGGCAAAAATCTGAAACATTGAACTATGAATCTAAAAATATGTGTAGGCAAAAAGCCATGAATCTGAAAATATGTGTTGGCAAAAATTTGAAACACCGAACTATTTGGCGCTACGAATTAACTCTAGTTAACCTTGTTAACCATGATTTGACAATGCATATACATTAATGGTACATCGATTTTCTCATTTCAACCATCTGTCATATTCATTTTCGATATTTTTTTGTCTCTTCGAGCAGTGATGAGCTGGAAGGGCAGGCCTCAACAACCAATAGCATTTCCACATGCTACCCGACGAAACAGTAATATATTTAAAAAGTTTTTATCATATTTATATTTGGAAAATTCTACGTTACATGTAACCCCGATATCAAGGTTTCAATTAGTCCACATGGCAACGAAAATAAGAAAAAAAAAAAAAAACATCATTTTCAAAGGCCCTCGTCGCGGGCTCTAAGTTTTTCTAATGATCCACAATCCCCATGGATTCTTATCAAAGAAGAGCACAAGTACGTATGGTCAGTCATTTGCGAGATGAGCGCACCAACAGATTTTGCTCATTCACTACAAACATCATTCACAGCTGAAGGAAAATTCATGGTCTAAAATTTCATGATTGGTTGAAGATGCTCGAGTACATATTTCCAATGTGCATTCGTGGCTGTCTAACTGATCAACTTCGTGATGCCATTTACAAATTAGCATATGAGACATGCAAACAAAACATAAAGATATGGTGGAGGCTATATGTATGCTTGAAAGATATTTTCCAACTTCTATCCTAGACACACATTTTCTTGTGCACTTGGTCCAAGAAGTTGGTATTGTTGGTCATGTGTGCTCAAGGTATAATGCACATGATTTTGATTTTAGTGCTTTCAATAAATGTAGTGTGAATCTTTTTAAATGAATAATATGATGCTCTCACTGTGTTAGAATTTAGGTGGATGTTTTTCTTGGAGAGATTTAATGAAAGTTTTGAAAGATTTTGTGCATCAGAAGGTAAGGCCAGAGCGAAGCATGTCAGAGGGATGGTTAGTGCAAGAATCTCTATTTTATGTTACCAAAGGTTTGCTTCAAATCCACGACTATGGCATGATGAGAAAAGCCATGTGGTGAAAGGTGAAAAACCTCTATGGGTAGTTTTAAAAATGACACCTATTTTGAGAGAACAAATTTCAACCTTCATGCTCTATAATTTAGGATTAATGGATAAGTGGTTGGAATTATATGAAAAAGAAAACAAAAAAAAGGGCCTTGATTAGAAATCGACATCGATGCAATAGGGATAGAGGTCAAGCTGCACCTTCACATGATGTTGAGCCATTTTCTGACCAATGCACCATAGACTTGATGATTGATATTCTCTAAAAAGCAAAATCAAATGGACAATTCATATCTAACACAATATGAGAATTTGCAAGCAGATGCGATTGGAAGGTTTGTCTATAATTTTATTTTTTTTAAATGAACAATTTTAATTTGTATGATGATTGATTATTGTTTTAATTATAATCAACATGTGGCAGTATCGAAAGTATAGTGCAATGTGGGCATAGATCGGTTTGCCTTGCAAATATCCTATGTGATAAATTGTCAACTAGTTTGATCTATGTTGATTATTTGGCAATTTAGGCCAATATGCATTTCATACTTAGAGATAAACTTTATGAAGTTATTTTTAGCCTAAGTACATTTGAGATTATCAATTTTAGAAAGTGAGGGAAAGTAGAAGGTTGAGTTTAAACACATTCAAATTTGAATGTTAAACACATTGAATTTAGTTCATATTGTACTAGGGTGTTTGATCTAGAAGTTTCTATGGAGGGAAACCAAGCTCATTAATGAGACATGGATCTACTATAAATAGATGTATACTCATGGGAGAAAATATTCTTCTCTCTTAAATCTCATTTCATGCTTATACATGAGCTTTCTTGGGTTCATCTATCCATTGGTGCACTATATTCATGATATCTTGCAATCTTGTGTGTAGAATGCATTGTTTTGTTGATATTCGGATCCACATGTGTGAAATACAGTAACTTATTATTTTTGTACGGACAACAACTTCATTTTATCATAAGTTTGATGTTTGATCAAGATCTTGTTGATTTTTCATCTCTTTCATTAAGTAATTGTTGATTGGTATCAAAGCTTGTGTTGCAGGTTATGAAAGGATCAGCCACATTTAGTCAAGATTTGGAGGAGTTACCAATTCTAGAGTGTGCTAGATTGATTTCTACTCAAAAAAATTCTATTATTCATGTATTGTAGGACAATGGAGAAGATGCAAGAACATACACCACGTGGAAGAATAGAAATATTTGTTTATCCAGCCATTGCCAAAGTCAGAGGCGGCTAGCAGCGACGAAGACGATGACGTTGGAGATAATGATGGTGTTTATTTTTCCATTCCAATGCATAATGACACCAACCTGACCATGTATGAGAGGAACCTTGATAGTTTGTGTGGCTTACTATCCACTGGGGAAAATTTTGCGGTCAAAGCAGTAGAGAGGTGAGAGGATTTCTAACTTCTTAAATGCACCAAGACGATGTACCACAGGCAGCACAGAGGGACGCATGGCACAACAGAATTGTTAGAGGAGGGAGAGTAGTTGAAGGCCTATACTATGGCCAAGTCGCAGACATGATCAATACATACAAGCTTCTTGACCAGACACAACCGATAATGATCTATTCACACCTGGTGAGAGCAATCCAGTTTCCCATGGAGCCTATCCCTGGATATCATAACATGTTCTGATTATCCACCGATGTGTATGAGAACATATCAACAACATGCCATACGAAGTTGACAACGATTAAGAGGACTTGCTTAACGCCTGAGATCAGGATGCAAGTAACCTTTGGTACTTTTGAAGTGCCTTATATTGATACATTTGGTACTTTCATAGTACTCGTTTTGAAACTGATGAGTACCAATTTGGTACGTTGGATCACCTATTTATCGGTATTCTGATTTTTTTTGTTTATAAGTTCAGGCTACGTTTCTTGGTACTATTGGAGTCACAATTATAGTGCTTTTGGTATTGACAAAAATTGTCTTTTCCATTTGAAAAACAAGTACTGCTAATTTGAAACTTCAAAGTAAATGTTCATAAATTACAAATTTTCTGTTCGGTACTTGAGACTACCAAATTTGGTACCATTGAGGCTCATACAACCATTCCCCAAAGTCGAAGTCACTGAAGTCATCGACATCGAAGTGACCGACAAAGTGCTGAAGACGGACCTCTTGCAAAACCAATTGTCAGGCAAGTCCTAAATGACTTAGAACATGTTTGTCACAGACCTTCGACATTTTTGCATTTTTGCGACAGCTCATTCTTTGCGTTTTTTACAAAATGGAACCAGGGCGTGAACGCATAGTACAAGCAGCTGAACACATCCAAGGCACGGAGGAAAGCGACATGCAACCAGAATCAGGTAGAATTAGCTTAATGCGTTCTTTTGATTAATCATGTTTCTCAGTTCCTATATACAGGATCATCGTGAGAGACAATGTATGCCTTCAATAGGAATGCAAATGCACCAACAATGATGTGCCAAAAAAAAGAAAATACGTAGCTAGTTGTTTGTGAGAAAGAACACATCTCTTGCGCTAACGTGCTGATCTAAGAAACAGACAACGCTCAAAGGTTTTATTGTAAACTTAATTATGATAATAGATGAGTTGCAACATTCTGCCCGTCAGTGTGCAATCTGTGAATGATTTATGATGCTTGCTTGCAATAGATATTACTTCCGTTGTTTTTCAGTTATTGATTGTTGATTAAACATTATCTACTGTTTAAAAATTAATATCAGATCTGTAGTGTCAGTCTGTTGTTCGAAAGATGATTGATCATAGTATGAAGCAGTAACTACAACTACACAGATCGACTCTATTTGAGCGTCGCTTCGAAAAGTTATGAAGACCGACTTTCCATGACAATAGTACCTCGGTTACAAATGATCCGAATGAACGAACTTGTGAAGTGCAAAACCACCAAAATTAGTAAACAACACATATAAAGTACCAAACTAAACACCAAGAACAAATCCAAAAGTTTCAAAAGTACCAAATAATAGCTAAAAAGTTCAAAACAGACTAGAAGTTCAAATCCAATAGGGCCAAAATTGTCAAAGGTCCAGATAGTACCAAACTACAAATATTCTAATATTACAAAAAATTCTACTAGTACCAAACTGCAAAAGTTCCAATAGTAGCATTACTTACAATAGAATCAAAAGTACCAAACTGCAAAAATACTGTAGGTGCAAAAGTTCCGAAAGAACGAGTTTTTTAAAGTGCAAGGCAACCAAAAGCACCAAAAATCAATTCTCAAAGTACCAAAAGTAAAAAAATTTCAAACAACATGAAAATTATTAAAAGTTCCAAAGGTTTCATTAAAATGACAACAATGTGTTCATAAGCTTCGAAAGAACAAAAAGTACCAAACAACAAAAAGAAGACTACCAAAAAATTTACCTCCTCCTCTACAACTTCCCTTGAAAAGGATTGGGCATCCGCTTGCACTTCCACCTTTTTTAAGATGTGCCCAGCTAAATTGAGCTCATCAGCTGTGTCTACAGCCAAACCAGGCACTTCTCCAACTCAGCATCTCATCCTTGATCGTTTGGAAAACGATGTTTTCTCCCTGCCTGACCAACAAGTTTTCTAATTTTGACAACCTTTCGAGCATCCTCCTTGATTTGTTTGTGACTCTCTGATTCATCGCCTCCACTTCAAGCATATATTCTAGAGTGGACAAAGCAGCATGGGACACATTGTCCTCACCTCCGAACATGCTGGAGAACTCCCTCTTGACTCCAACTCCTGGCTGCCCACTCTGAGGGGGCCCATTAGCCCTACTCATTTTCAAGTTTTTTCTGAAGGTCATCCTTCTTGCTGCTACTTTACATTGCAATCACACTCTCCCCAAATCTAGCCCATGCTATCTTGTCAGGCTCTAATACCATGTTAAAAAATTTCACCAAGAAGCATAAGCAGCAAGCTTGATTCTACTTGAAGACTACAAAATGCAATGAGCCACAATATCTATAGCTTCATTGCATCACCAAGATTTTTAAGGTTCTATTCAAGCACAAGAGCTCTACATATGATCAACAAGATGCCAATAATGTTTATTCATGTGCCCATACACAATACTAGCTCATGAAGCAATAGCCTCCTCCTCTCCTACTATTTATAAGTCTACATTGAGGTTTATTTTAACTATCTTGTTATGTTCATCTCAGACAAAATTTTCAAGTTCGTGCCATAATTATGTACCATATGAATCAAGCATAGTATTCTATTGAGTTATATTTAGCTATCTTGTTATGGTCATCTTAAACAAAATTTAGTGGTTCATGAAATTGATTATGTACCATATGAATCATGTATAGAATCCTTCTTCAAATGCTAGAGTCTTTATTCTACTATGTGGGAGGACTTAGAGCATGCTATTTATGTTTATAAGACACTAACATCCCATGTTTTCATGTTGGTAACATTGTCATGCTATATATTCCTTTGCATCTTCTATGGTATATGCATTTACTAGTATTTGTCCCCTCTTTCCAACTTTAGGCAAAACTTTTTTTTATTGCTTCTGCAATGCATTTTTGTAGGTATTGTCCTTGTGCAGCAACATCTAAATTCTCCATTTTACATCAACTATTTTGCCTTGAAGCAACACTTTCAAGTTGTGAAGGCAAACTATCTTAGTGGGCCAAATCATGGAAAAGGACATCTCCCTACAAGGATCACGGGTCCACACTTCTTGTTAGTTATATTCACACTACCTTGGGGCAGCCTTGGGCCATTCATTTATTATTTGGTACTTTGTTGAACTTATCAACTCTATAGTTATGATTGGGCCTCACAAGTTCTAATTTGGACACGTGGACTGACAAAACTCAAAGGCTTTGGGACCTCCTTATTGATTTTTCATTGCATATGGAGTAGCTCTTAGTTCAAATTCAATTAGTTTCAGTTAAGCATCTGCTAGCCCAATCTGATCAGCTTATTCCACTTATATTAGCAGAAATTGGGCAGACCAATATTCCTTCACTGTTCTGATTGTTTTTCAATGCTTTATCGAAATATTTGTATTCTCTTTAATATTTGATAAAATGTTTTGCTCATAGTTGGTGATCAAAACCTTTCATCAGTAAGCTACGGATCCTGGTGTGAGGTTTTAAACAGCATATTTAGTGCATGTGCACAATTCCAAACAAGATTATTTGTCAACATTCTTTGTCGACTACAGACTTCAATAATGAATTTTTTTGTGTAAATTAAGAACGCTTTTAAGATGTCATCTTCATTTCCCTTCCATGGTTAGCTTTCGACAAATAAGTAGCTGTATTAAACCATAGTTTCATAGTGTATGGAACAATGTACACGTACTGTACAAAACATGGAAAATTTGCTCACATTCTATACAAAACATTAGTTTTTTCTTCTTTTAATTTTCGGGACACTGCAAATTGATAATAAGTTCATTTATCATGAGTCCATAATCATGTATGGAATGAGTATTGTTCTGTACATGTCAAATGGAAAGCACCTCATAAGTACAAAACAGGAATTTATGTATAGAAATTAATCCTTATCTTGACTTCAGCTTTTTGAATGGATGTTATGTTAAGATAGTGCAGGAACTGTATCAGATAGCTTCTGTTCTACAATTACAACATTCTGCTAAAAACATTTAGCTTTTCTGAGCATATTCACAAGCTGATGGCTTGACCTAGCACATCATGCCCAATTCCTTGTTGACTCTAAGAACTCAACAATGCCCGTTGAAGGCTATCTGACCGGCACCTTTTTACAAGTCCTCCTTGATCTTAATCATTGGAAATAAATTGAGGAGCAACTACTTGAAAAACAAGGGCAAATGTGCTAATCCAACAGGTTGGTTAGTGCCAACCAACATTATTCATTACATGAAGTTAAACCTTGGAGTAAAAAGTAACCTTGGGAATTTCTCTGGATCATAGCAAGAATTGCTTGTTGTGCCATGTATTGCATACTAGGGTTACTATTATGATGGTCTCCATGTTCCAGGAATAAAAGTGTCTCCATGTCCCACTGGTTCTGAGGTCCTGAAGTGCATGGCCAGATTCAAATTAGCTTTTAAAACACATTTTGGATCAGATTACAACATTGTCAGGGAACTGAAAACATTCACTGAGTCTGACGCTACATCCAAGGTGCTCTGAGAACATCTCCAGAGATCAACTAATAACATGCATGCAAGTTAAGAAAATAGCTGTCAAAATTTTCCTTAAACCCAATCATTAAGAATCTAAATCTCTTACATCTCACAGCCTTAAAAACTATCTAAGCATGGTTTATAAAAAATTTAGAACATGGTCAGCTTAGCTTCAAAATAAAGTCTCAGTCTCAGTAGCTAGATGGAATTGGATATTAGAGATGGAAACATACTAGATCAGGAGAACATCCCACGTCTAAATCAAACCAGATGTCTACCTGGACGATGGCTCTGCGTCTTTGCTTGAGTCTGTCTTCTGACTAGCAGCCGCATCGTTCAAGAGAGGGCTCTGATCACCTGCAATTTGGATAAAAACCAGGGAGAAATTTGAAAACCATTAAGATTCAAAGAAAAACAACTAGAGTTCATAGCTAAGAACTGTCATGTTCTATTTTCAAAGACCTAAAGTAAAGACAGCAAAAGAGCTCCACTTTTCCTTAACCAGACAACCAAACTAAGATGTTCATAACTTCATAAACTGTTAAGTAATAAGCCCGTTTTCATTATTTTGATAGTGCTAATCAAGTGCAACTATGTGAATGTTTACAATGCTGATTGTACCAACATTTTATATAATTGATAAAATTGTGAATCACATCCTTATTTTGCACCTGTTGAGTTTTTTAAGAGACTGATTTTAGTCACATAAGTGACTTGATTTGATTGCCAGGTTAGCATCTTTCCTCTAGCAGGAACTTTGTTTCATTCTATACAATAGCTATAGGCTAAATGTTATGGACAGAGACAGCCATAAGGACAGGAGTCCAAACTTGGAATAAACGTCATTCGAACCTTCTAGTGCTAAGTTGGGTATTTAAGACCCAATGTTTATAGTTGACTTTATTATGACCTTCGTAAGTGAAAGTACATTTACTGGATCCCCAAAGCAGGGCCTGTCCGATTAGGTCAAGAGCCAAGGGCCTAACATGATGTCTATACATAGGCCTATAAGAATCATAATTATTGATTGATTGCAGACTAGTCCTTAAAGAGTATCTAAAGATCAGTTCGGCATAGCTACGAGGAGATTCAGCCCTGATTTAGTTGTAATTCTGGTTGTAAAAGCACTTACCAGGTATGGAGAGAGTGGCCACAATTTTTAATAGGCAACCAACCTTCATCTACCAGGGGCATTACTATTATTTTCCTTCAGGTTGCAAGGATAGAACTCCTGGCTCCAGTTTCCAGCAAAAATTAGATTTGAAGACGCAAGATTTTTTGCAAACTGATTACGGAAGCTAACGTGCTAGAAATTGGCATAAAGAAAATGATGATGTAAGAAATTTAGAATGTTGAAAAACCAAGAAGCAAGACAGGAATTGCAATGAATGGACAAAGAGAAGTGCATAGTTGGCTCTAAGCAACAAAAGCATGTGGAAAACCCATTAAACTTGGGGGTGGCAATGTGCAACTTAGAAAACATTCCAAAAATGGAGTAATGCATCACCATTCTAGTTCTCTCATAGAAACTCGTTCTAAATTAGCAAAATCAAAGGGGGGCCTCTTGAAGGTTGCACCCCCTTCTCTCTCGACCACACACCTTCTCACTACCACCTCCCCTACCCTCTCTCCCATCCATACAAGACTTCTAGGAGGGTTTGGAAGGCCTCTGTTTTTTAACTCCACTTAAAAAGAGAGAACTAGGAACTTCACCTTTCCTTTTTCATGATCTACAAATCCTTCAACAAGTTCAGATAGCTGTAAAGCTACAAGCTAAATGAGAGACACCCATCTTCACTGGCTTTGACACAGAGGTCTCCTTGTTGCTTTGTTCTTTAGATCAACTCTTAAATAGCAAAAAATGTCATACCTTCTATGGTATGGAAACCTATAATCCTACTTTCATGATTTCTTATTTTGTTTCCAACTTGAGCAACATTTAAAGGCTAACCCTTGTATTCAGAACTTCCTTAGGTCTCCTTATTGCTTTTTTTTTTATATCATTTTTTAATTAGGAAAAAATGCCATACCGTCACAAGCTCATTTTCTACGGCAGGGAAACCTATTATCCTACTTTTATGATCTCTTATTTTATTTCCAACTTAAACAACCTTTACCCTCATATTCAAAACTTCCTTACTAAATTTTCGGAAGTCTCTAAAAGAAATAAACTCACAAGGCACTGATCCTCTTAGCACCCCTATCACTATTGAAGAGTTGGAACTGTCTCTGAAGTCTCTTCTAGACAAAAAAAACACCCTGGACCTGATGGCATCTCTCCCTCCTTTTTCTGTACATTTTGGTGTAAATTGAAATTTCAGCTTCTTAAGCCTATTGATGAAGTGTCAATCACAGGATTCTTTCCTCAGTTGAATCAGGGACTGATTAAATCAATTCCTAAAAATGAGAACCCTTGTCAAATCAAAGATTTAGACAAAAATGGTTAGCACAGACTACAAGATCAACTCCAAGACTTTGGCCGATTGACTTTCCCACGGTAGACTCCTAGCAAAATACCAACCAACTCTATATACCTTATGCATTGTATGAAGCATCTGATACGATCAACTGAGACTATCTTTTCTTTTACTGAAAACAAGTTGCCCTTGTTCCTACTTAATCATCTTGCTCTTGCACTTTATTAAAATGCCTAATCTAAGATACATTTCAATGGTATCATCTCCTCCCCTTGTGCTTTCACTTGTCGCATCCATCAAGGTTGTTCTTCCTCCTCTTTTTGCAACAGTTACTAAGCCTTTGCATTACACAATGAACTTTTTCCCCTTTCCCAAAGTCCCCGCACTCATATACTCAAAATATATTTAGGTGCTCCTTTCGGTATCCTTCTTTCTTCCTATCAAAAGTCTACTTGGATTTTGGACAACTTCCAGATACAACTTAGCCTATGGGACCCTCAATTCCTAACTTTCCTGGCCCGAGTTTTAATTATTGAAAATATCATTTACCTCTTATTATGTTCTAAGCATAGGTCCTGCGGTACCAGGTACCGTGGATCCCGGTACCGTGGGACCATACTGGTACCGCAGTACCATATCGGTCGGCGGTACCAAAAAAAAAAAAATATTTGTTTTTTTTTGCAAAATAACACGGGAAAATATTTAAAAAAAAAATATTTGATTATGGTACCGCCCTGCTACCGCGGATTCCAGGACGGTACTGTACCGGCGGTACCATAACAGCGGTACTAAGGGACACTATGGTTCTAAGTATATTTTATATGAATACTCTATAGCTTATACTAAGTCTCGAAGATTTTCCCTAATAATAATATATAAAGGTAGAACTCTAATTTATGTGGACCACTCCAGCCTCCTGTTAATGCTAGTGGGCATTCCAAATCTCTTCATTAAAAATCAAGTTCTTATAGTTTGTAAACTATCCATGATCTAGAAGAAGATGGATCGGCACTAGAAAGGTCTTCTTAACATATGTGTCTAATGCTATTCTACAATACATGGTACACGTTAACGCCTATGTCCTACAAATGTTGCCTTGCCTTTTTCCTGGCAATCGTTCCCTAGGATTGTGCACCATCTCTATTTCTTAGAATTGTGCTTCCTACAATTGTTCATCCCTCCAAGAACCATTCATGAAAAATCACAGCAGATCAATACCTGAGCTAAGAAAGCAACACATGGACTGACCTCCTTAAAAGTAGGAGTTGACCGGTCAACAAGACACGTGTCATATGCTCATTGGGACACTTGGTCCAATGCATGAGTGACACAGGTCGTCCTACTCGTTTGCCATTGTGTCAAGGTACTGCCAAGTGTCGTTTGTGCATGGGGCTCGCCATGTGTCGACGTTAGGCATGGATCAAGGTTAAGTGGGGGCTTGAGGATTATGTATTAATGAGCCTAAAGAGAGGCATTCCTAATCATAATCTATGCAGCAGGTGGCTGGGAAGAGACCTAGCAGCAGTGCTCTTATGTGTTTACGTTTGTAACTTGTCATGTACTTTCAAGAGAAAGCAATAAAGTGGATATTTGGTGCCTACTTTGGTGTGCTTTGGGTTGAATTCAGATAGCTTTGTGATACACTGCCTCATCCATATAGCTACCTCAGGCAAAAGGACATTCCAAAGAATGTATCGCTAGGAACACTTGGGCAAAAGTTGAAATCCTTTGCTTGCCACACATTTGGTAAATTTTGTTCAGAAAACTTCAGAATTCTGTCCTTGCAACAGGGTAAAGTCAGTTTATGACCTGCTTATCCAGTTACAGAAAGAGTAGCACTCCAAAAACATACAATGTGACAGTTTACAAATAAAGATTAAGGAAATGTAGGAGTTCAGGATTGTGCCTACTACAGCTTCCTAACCACATTTAAAAGTCAGCAAGGGTTGGGCTGTCGCGTCTTGCAGCCGAGCAATGTGGCCATGTGGCCAGCCCAAAGTTGTAACGCAATTCACAAATACTTTGTTTTGCATGGCTCAATGTTTTCATGTAGGGCTCTGTATTTTCAAATTCCATCCATAAGGGTGTCTTTTTAGGGTAACAAAATTGCAAACAATAAGATTGCAGGAGAAAAAATCAGGGCTAAATATTACAATGGATAATGGGGGTCCCCAAACATGATCTCCAGCATTCAATCATGAAAAATTTGAGCTGAGATGTATGAAAGAGGAATTACAAGATCCCAACGCAAACAACATTATTTGTGAATCTTTGATTGTCTGTAGCACATTTAGGTTCATTTGATGGCTTAAATACTCAGCATTGGCTTTTATTATTTTACCGTGATTTATTCTTGGTGGAACTGGTTTGAAAGCTTGTGTCTTTAACTGATGATACAGGAGGTCACATGACTCATCACAACGAAGTTGCATAGGCAAGTGGAATGTTGATTATTTAACAGTTTTGCAGTGTAGATTGTCCTAGAATAAAAATATCTAAATCCGAGTTTTATATATTGACGTTATATCTAGAATAATACCAACGTAACAAAGAAGATGTACAATCTTCAACCCTATGGAGTCCAACCACAAATCTTTGATCATCAACTTCATCATGCATAGTGTGGATCAAATGCCACAGCATCCTTTCTCAAGTCGTCAGTGCCCTAGAGTAGGGACAGCTCACATGCACAAGCATATGTCCACATGATAAAACAACCAGCATACTGAGTTTCTATCACTTCTCCAAAGGTGAAGGACAAACTCAGTCACAGCTAGAATTAGAGAGCGAAGCCAACCAAAATGAAGTAATGGAAAAAAGAAAAAAAAATACTAATTGTCACTTCAGATTGCTCATAACCTAATTAGAAGGCATACTTGGTGGGAAAAAGGCACCACTTGATACGGGTTTTACCTGCTTGAGGATTTATATTGCCAATTTGTTGAAACAACATTTCCATGCTTTGTGGACTTGAAACATCTAGCAACAAAAATTAAACTTCTGCATCAGTAATAGTCAGCAGCACTCATTAGACCTCTACATCACTGCAATGATCTTGATCACACAATTGTCATTCTCACAAGCACAAGAAAATGTTTACCAACAAGGAATGACAGAAATATAACACTGAAGCACAAAGACAAATTTTAACTTGTACCATAAACACTTACCTGGTGAAATATGTTGCAAACTTTTTGCTCTGAATCTCCTTTTCTCTTCCTCTTTCTCAAGGACTGTTACCAAAAGCATTGCAAAAGTGTTTCCAGTAAAGTCGCACAGCATTTTGTGATAGTATCTGTAATATCTATTAAGATTCATCTCACAGAACAATAAATTTGAAACTGTTCTGCTCTAATAAGACATTTTTCAACAAAGTGAGCATTTAGTCTCCAATACTTTACACTAACTTCTTGATTCTAGCGAAAAATCCCAAGACTATTATGCCCGTTCCCTAGCTTGCTGATAATGTCTGCACCCGTAAGTAGCTGCAGTGATGCAAATTGATATGCTTATAAAATTCAAGTTATAACAGAGTGCTGAAACTTTGAATGCAAAATGTAGGCTTTGAATAAATCCCGTGAACTCAGAAAGAAATTAAAAGCACAGAGTAGCAAACACAAACTAAACTCATAATTAGCAAGTTTATGTTGTATAAAGATTCAATAAATTGTTGAATTTAGAACTGCCTGTACAATAAGAACTGAAGTTCCTAATAATAGTCCAAAATCTCCAACATGACTAGTCATTCAGCTTTTTGGGATGCATAGTACTTGGTTGGATGGAGCAGTAACATATTAATAAATAGAACACCTTCTTATTGATTTCAAAATATACAAGATGATCAAGATTAGCATTGACGAGCAACACGAATTGCATGAAGTTCAAATATTTTCATCCAATGCATTATGCAATCACGTAATAGGTAATTAGATTATAGCTTTAAGGTTTCTCAACTAAGTACCAAAAGGCTGGGCACTGAAATCTTGCCAAGCCCATACAAAATCACAAGCAAAATCTGAAAAGGTAAGTGGCATTCTGGAAACCAGAACAATACTCAGAGATGACAAAAATGAGGGTAACGAGAAGTTATCAAGACCAGCCACAAAAATTTAAACCATCAAAATCATGCACATCCTATATCTAGTCTGATAAGGCAGAGCATGTAGACACATGCACCAAGATGTCGAATTCGGTCTGTTCAGACTAAAGGCCCAAGCAGAATCATTAGAGGAGAGAGTAACTTGATGCTGAATATGTGCATTGCATTGCAGAGATGGAGCAGCCTAAACTTCACAGTCCACAGCAAACACCAAAAATTGTTTGAGTACAACCAGAAAGCAGCACGCTAGACAGGATGGAGGAAGAGGTTCTGTTCAATGACCTGATTCTTTATATGCTGCAACAATAATGGCTTGTACTTCCATATGCACTTCCATATAGCACGAAACAGTCTATGTGTTGAGAATTTTTTTGTTGCTTAGACCTCTGAAAGGACAGAAAGGCTGAAGGATATTTGATAACGAAGTAGCTTCGTTTGCAAGGAACCACAAGGCTGAGCTTGCTGCTACAAGAGAAAACAAAGACAACAAGAACTACATTTTGAGATTGCATTACCAATATGAAAAGAGGCCTTCTACTGCGGGTCAGTGGCTCTTTTGTTGGATGCAGATTGATTGCATCCATTAAAAAAACAGCAAGTTAAACAGGATGGAGCAATATGGCTTGACACTGATTGCTTGTACTAGGACTTTCAGACAACCAAAATGTACTCATTTAAACCTCCGAAAGGGCTAAGCATCAAGGACAGCCTCAACACATAATTGATAGGCAAATAGCTTTTGTTGCAAAGAACCACAAGGCTATATACATTTGCTCCTAAAAGAGAACGCTAGAGAAAACAAAGGTTTGCTGGTGAATTATCAAGGAAAGCAAAGATTGCTGGATTGAAAGCGGATCTAGCTCATAAACAGCAACAAGAGTGCATTGCCAGTACGAAAAGAGACACCACTGCTAGTTCATGTTTATCAGAACTTCAGCCTCACAAAGTTTAACATATTACACAATGCCTTGACTTTTATAAGCCGCCTTTGCTCTTCCAGTTGAGACATCTCCTGAAAGTATCCAAGGAACAAGAGAATGAGAATTGAAAATGGGACTTCTCACTTAAAAATAGTTACCAGAAGCCTTGTGCACATTGTGTAAGACAGCAGAGAACTTGTTTCACACAACAAGCACACACGACCAGGAATAGATGAAGTACATCCCGGAAAAAATGAATGGCAACTTAACCCACTGCACAAGTCAAATACAATGACTACTTGCTCCACAAAAATGGAGAAACAGATATGATGGAATAGGAGTAATTTAATCGAAGACTCCATCTGACATGAATGCAACCAACCTTGGCTTGAAATTTTTCATTCAAGTGGAGAGTGTAGCACCTGGTAAGATCTTAAAATGAAAGAAAATAATTTCAATGGCCTCCCGAATTTTGTCAGAGATCAATGATAGTGGGTGAAAGCACAAGTAACCTGCCTCTGGAGTAGGTGCAATATTTCTTGTTCCTGCCAACCAGCTAGTCCACTCCACTGAAACATGAGTTAAGTTTATTAGATAGCAGATATAACACCTGCAAACTTACAAGTAGTACCAGAATGCTCCATTCAGCAGTCAGCAAGCAAATAGTAACGTAAGAACTTAGAAAACCAGAATGCAAAAGGAAACTGAGAGGTTAGAAAACGTGGGGGGCAAAATATCTGAAAAAAATTCCTTCCCCGAAAATGCATAGGCATTAAGATTCAGCTCAAACTCTCTTGAATTCTAAATCTCCCTTGTAAACATGATTAAATATGTCCAATAATTGAATATTCCACCTCTAGTTCAAACTAGAGAATGACAGCTTACCTGGAATTGTTTTAGGATCAGGACCATCTTTAAACTCCACCCATCTTTTCTCTACCACTGTGACATCAAACCTAAATAAGCAAAACTCAAAAAACCAAAGTTCTCATTTTCTGCCCATTCTCAAGAAAAATAGCATCTAGACAATTCTGACTTGAGCAGGTTTGGACAGCATGCAAGCATAATCTACAATGGCTCTAATACCATGTCAGAAACTGAAGCCAAAGAGAACACTCAAGATGGTCTCCAATTTCTCAAAGATCGCCAAACAAAATTAGCCAGTGAACCTAGCTTCTCAATCAGTAACAATATCATTCGACAAACCATACAACCTTACAACTTTTCCACGAAAAGCTATGCAAATTCAAAAGCTTTGACAGTTGTCTTGGTTATAATGAATTGTGCCATTTTGGTTAGTCTGTCAACTACTACCCAAACGATATCATTTTCCTTCCCCATCTAAGGTCCATGTAAATACTTTCCCATTTTCTTTCAAAAACTTCCAATGGAAGTAACAAGCCAGCTGCCTTAAGTCTTTTAGCTTTATTTGCAATGCATTGCTTGCATTTGAGAGCATATACCTCTTATTGATTTTTTAGTTTTGGCTAAAAAAGCTCCTTTTTATTGAATCAAGTGTTCTTTGTGTGCTTGGGTGTCTCATGCATGAGCTCTTATGAAACTCTTGCAGGATTTGGGTCCTAATTCTTCCAATCTATGGCAAACATGCCTTTTCATTCCGAGAAATAACGTATTCCTGATAGAATATTCTCTAAGTCTTATCCCGAGGAGAAATCTTGGAATCCTGCATCCCAAGTACATCACTAGATCTAGAATTACCGCCCAGGACATTGGACCAAATTCTTGTTGGTCTTGCACAAATCTCTAAGGGATAGATACGAATCAAATTGGATCTCAAAAAAGCTTAACTGATTAACCCCTCCAATCCATGACGCAAATTGACATACCCTTCTGGTACTTAACGTCATATCGGAACTCTTGAAGCAACTCTGACCACTTGGCCTTACGACCTTGAAGGTCAACCACATCATAGATATACTTTAGTGCTTGGTGGTAATGCCCTTCAAGTTTTAAGAGCATTTAATAGAACAACCTCCTTATCATAGTGTACTTTGTCCTTTTTATAAACTAATAAAATAGGAGCTCCTCACAGGAATTTACTAAGCCTAATATGGCCCATCTGTAGATATTGCTAAAGTTGTCTAAGAACTTATTTTCTTCTTTCAAATTCATTTTGTAAGGATATAGTGATACAAGAGAGCTTCTTGGAAGAAGACTACTAAGATGAGGATAAGATTAACACACATAGAGACTAATAGGAGCCAAACCACCCTAGAGATGTAAGCAACACCTCACCCCTGAGCCATGGCAAGTGAATACCTGAAGAGAGGAAATAAACTGGCAACCTAGAGTCGAAAGCTTAGAATGGAGGAAGGAGAGTCCTTACCCATATACATAGGGGTAAGAAGAATGTGCATGCACCCATGCAACCTCCCATGCAGTCCATCTAACCTTAGGTCACATATCCCATGTGACCCTCATGCATACGACCGTCACACGCCACGCACGTCTCAATAGGAGTGTCTGGGTCCTCTCGAAGTTATTAGTTACAAACTAGCCTGGACACAGAATTGAATCGAGGCATAACCAACAATCTCGAACACTAGAGAGCCGGTCTACCATATCAGGACTAATCCAAATCCCCTGAGCTGGATATGGCCATAACATTTGTCCCCCCTTAAATAGGTTCTGTCCTCAGAACGGGAAAGAAAACCATGGAAATTATTCCTCAAGCTTTAAATCTCTTACCCAAGAGTCATTAGTCTCAGTCTGATCTTTTCATCTAAAACAAGTACTCAGAGACGCAACAATTCTCCAATTGCTTGCCTCTACACAGGAGTACTAACTCAAAATCCAAAGATACACTAAGCTATAAATATTCTGAATGGGTTGATCTTCTCCAATAGTAGATATCACCTTCATTTAACTCATAGTCTAAAATCTGTCCACGATTTCTTGTAGATAAGAGTGCTTCTTGGTATGATTGTTCTTAGAATACCACAATTATCCAAGGCACAACAACTCAATCAACCAAAATTACTAGGAGATCTATCAAGTCTCAGACAATTATAACTCAATCCAGAGCATTGTAGTTACTAAAATGAGTTAAATACCCCATTTCTAACATCACATGCAAGAAATAGGCAATCTATGTTAATCTCAATAGATTTACCTGTCTCCTATAAATCCAGAGACTGCAAAAAAATTCCATCCACTGAAGTAAACAAAACTCTCCATAATGAAAAACAATTCACTTTACGAGAAATGCCTGTGAGATCCATATGTTCTCAATAAAACATTGGAGTAAAGAGATTTAGATTTTTAAAATATTGATCTGAAATCTCAACTCATTTAATGAATCAGAGATTACTCAACATACTTAAGGATCAACACATTTCATTATCCACTGATAATAATTAAGTATCTATTTATGATCCGTCAATCACAAATAGTTAGACTCTTATGATTCATCAATCATAATTCACTAGAATCCCAAACCATAATTAATTCTGAAAGGATACTGGAGTATATGTCCAACACACAACTCAGGTGATATAAAAATTATTCCAAAATTTATTCCTCTAGAAAAAAAACTGGAATTTAGGAATACTCTCCAACTGGATTCTAAACCGAAATGCGAGCAATCCGGATTCCAAAGACAGAAGGCATACCAAAATGGTACTAACTATTTTCACCCACAAAAAAACTTCATATTATTGTATAAAACTGAATCTAGATATCCAAAGTTTTGCTGAATTCCATAAAAATTCGATTATCATTCTTGGTACGATTATGATCCGTTATCAAATTGAGCTCTCTGGGGTACAATTACTAATAAACTGAGTCTATTTCTTGACTATAAATACTCTACCAAAAATTCCTTATATTCTATGCACATAATTTTACTGATAAATCTCAATGATTCATAAATCATGCATCACATATATATAAACAAACAGTTTATAGTGAATTCTCTTCACATTGCCCGTTTCACCAATTCCTCAGGAGTAACCCAGTCACTCAAGTTAATTCCAATGGTTCAAAATTCTCAAATGTCCAGGTGCAAATCCTCATTGTACCAGTACAGCACCACATTTAGATCCTTATCCAAATCATTTATAAGTTGACAAGATCTGTTAACTCTACAAGTAACTGTCAAACACCATCCTTGATCGTATGTATATGTTCACCGACTAGGTTAAGTGCACCAAATAACCCTAGTAACCAGCAATACATAGTAGATCCATACAAGATTAATCGTGCACATATGAAAACAAACTCACTATGACACAATACGTACACATATGCCCCTTTTTGGCATATTCCTTCAAGATCCGCATATGTTACTCACATACCACACTAAGAATCTTGTAACTCAGCTACTAAAGAATTCTATTGCTCATGAGTAAATAACATATCTGGGAAATCTCAAAGATTGAGAACACATCCTCTCTCACGAGTTTTTCAACCCAACTTACCTCTTACCACATAATTTCTTCCACTTAATCAACCCTTTCCCTAATCCTAGCACCCAAGCTAAGATTAGGTTGATCCAATATAGACACTTTTGACTTAACTTTTATGATCAAACTTACTTCTATCCCCAACAATCCTGGGATTAGTAAATTTCGATCTTTCCATGTGCTACTCATAAATAACGATTTCAAATTTCAAACCACTCCATACAATCCCTAAAGAATTTCTCTTATTCAAAAAGTTCTAGTTCTGTATCTTACTCTGGATCTGTCTGAAAATGCTTTTTAGATAATCACATTTCTATACATCAACTGGTTCTTTTCCAAAAACCGTGCAATCGTCCTCTACCCATTACTTCACCCCTCCTTTTAAAGAAATTACCCAATTTCTTAAAAAAGTTAGCTCGAGAGATGACACATAAAAATATCTAAAAAGTCAATAATAAGTGTCTTCCATAAAAGATTTACTCTATTATAATCCGGACTTCTCTTTCGAACATTTCCAATTTGAGTGACGGTAACCATCATCCATCTAAGATCTATCTATGCATAAGAGACAACCTAGGTTTAAGATATTGAAAAACGACTTGAATTCCAAGCCTTATCCATACAAGTAGTAGTTTAGATTATGATAACAGTCCTTCAAAAAAGAAATAACTTCACACTGGAAGGATCACATGAAATTAGTCTGATGTCCAGTATTTGAGAAATTTCAGAGAACTAATCCATAAATTTTGTTCCTGATGGATAACAATAATCCACTTATGAAATTGTGATTTAACAAGAAGGACCACACATGGTTTACCATCACATTCTGAAACCCTTATGGTTAGTAACAAGATTCCCAAATCCCTCCCGTCTGAAAGTTTCAACTCCAGGAATAAGGCTATGTCATGTACTAACAGAACAAATGTGATCCATGTATCAATTATTGCTTCTCATATCACAATTCACACTCAAAATAATGATCATACTCATGGTCATATAAGATATTCAGCATAAATTCAACTAAAGGAATTCAAAATATAAAAGATTCTGGTGCTATGCAATTTTCCTACAGAGCTGCAAATCCAAATTGCATAATACAAGCACATTTACTAACTCTGATGTCCACCTATTTTCCCCTTAGAATTTTCGGTCCCTCAAAAAATTTCATTGGCTAAGGTACAGGGAATTCTCATAGACATATAGTAAAAGCGCCTTTTTTCAAACCAAAAGGTAAATCTGTTCTTCCCTTTCATTTCTCTAGCTCTAGCATTACTCCGTTAAAGCTATCAGTTTAGTATAACTAATGAAAGTACATAAATGGAAATTCCCAAAATAGGATTTCAGTACCTCTCTTACTATATTCAGCAAAATTTCTTCGTCGAATAAAGAGGTCAACTAGCCATTCATTTCTATCGGTTCCTTCATTAGCATAAACTGAACTCATCTTCAACAAATATCTTGCTAAAAGCTTTGCTTGTGTTCAATTTCTATTATCTCTCCCTCCCTAATTATATGGCTAATCTAGATCCATTCATTTGTTGCATATATTAACTTGTATAGTCGCAAAGGTTATTTAACAATCTACAGAAATACACTAGAATCACTAACACGTGTCTGCTCAACACGGACAAACTATTGAAGCCAACTATTGAGTACAATTGTCGAAGGCAATTATGTCGATTCGATTCGACGATCTTTTGACCCTAAGTGATGTCAGCCATATCTTTCACAACCAGACAGAAACTTCAACAAATTAAGATTCTATTAGATGGCGACTGTCAATAGCTAAACGTAGTGCCTTAATCCATTAGTTAAGTATTCTTTTAACTGCACAGCTACCACACACATATATTCGATTTTTGCATTGCTAATCGACTAATCAAGAAAGTCCCAAGACTCTGTGAACTAACACAAAACAAAGCGCCCTCTCCGATCTCTCTCTTTGACCATCAAAGTATTGTTTTAGAGAGATCGCGCATCTGTAAGCATTCAGACATGTACACTCTTCCCGACTAATAATATTGTTCCAATACACATTGTCGTGTCATGTCATTTGTATACTTCTGTTCATCTAAGTCGGGTCTTTTGCAGACAGATAACTCATAGATTGATTCGATTTATCATTGATAGTGTATGCTGGCAACAGTTGTTCATGCTCCATCTTCACGGCCTACATCGCTACTCTGCAGGTTCGCATCTGCTTCCAACATTGCGTAGCAGAATCATGCCTCATCCACAGCTAACAGTTCTCAGATCTACCCAACAACCAGGGATTCATCGAGAGGGATCAAGATGTTTGATTGCTGATTGGCAGCGAGCAATGGTGGTGCTATGACTGAGTTCCAGGTAAAGGCAGCTCCTTCAATTTCTGAATATTAAAGCAGCAATAGGTTTAATAGGTTTCTGAATATTAAAGCAGACAACACTGCCATATTAAAGCAGCAATGCTCACAAACAGTATTATTACCAAAGGACAAATCAATGCAAAAATACTAAAGCTACATGCCATCTAAAAGAAGAACCTTTAACCTTTGCTTCTTTAGGCACTCCTTTGCCACATGTCCTAGCTCCATGCAGTTAAAGCATTAACCACTACTTTTGGCCTTGGCGAAGGTCTCCTAATCTAGCGTGGAGTGTTTCTTTGATCCACTAGCCTCGGAAGAAGTATCATTACCCCTTCTTGGAAAAGAAAGAGGACTTCTAGCTTTGTCTATCTACTAAGCTCAGACTTAGCCACTATACAAGTATCATCGTATATTTTGGCATGGCGAATTTCATCCTCAAGGGTAAGAGGTTGTTTCCTCCTAACCTGTAACTAAAAATCCTTGGTCAAGCTCGAAATAAAGTGTAATTTTACCAATGTAGGATCTATTCTAGTAGCAAAGCAAGAATATACCACTTGAAATTCTTGCAAGTACACATTAAGGAGTCGGTTCCCCTATGTGAATCATAGCACACTGCCTATAAAAAGTCCAAGTCATCGAGGATAGGCAATGACCACATCGATAGATCTATCCTTTTTATTACCTGTAAAACGAATAGTCATAAATAAGAGGTGGTGCAAAGCTTGCCTTGCTTGCGCAAAGTCCTTACACTCTTGTTGCTCCCTGGTACGCCTTGCCTGCATATCGACTATAGATTGTTGATAGCCAGCATAAAAAGGAATCATGATCAGTGCCTATGGTGGTACCCATAGCTTTCGCTGTTTGCAGTAGCTTGTCTTGGTTGGTTAGATCCATAGCTAAAGAGGAAATAGCGAGGATAGAACACTATGAAAGTAAGGGAACTTGCAAAGCTTGAGCAAGAAAACACATAGGGTGTTCCATGTTTGTAAATGAAAAAATTCAGGCCTTTTTTTTTCCCATTCCAACGTAATGTCGTTCCAACACAACTTAAAATTGGATGGAATGTGCATCACTTTCCCAGCTCTAACTTATAAGCTACATCATTGATTTCTTGACAACATTATAGGGTCCACAACATTTGGATGACAACTTGGTGCAATAATCTGTCGACATTAACTTTGATTTAGAGAGCACTAGCAGAACCAAATCACCCACTTCAAATTCTTGACTGGCACGATGTTCAAGTGCATAACATTTTGCCCTTGCTAAGCCTTGAGAAGAATATGGCATATAGTTTCTGATTGTTACAACCCTCCACGGGAAAACTCTCCAATACTGTGTATCTATGGTAGTTTGTCTTGTTGGGTGGTAGTCATAGTTGATCTCAAAAGGACTCATTCTCATGGACACATACTTCTTCTACCGAGGATAAACATACTTGACCCAATCACTTTGCATCTGACTAACGTATGCATGTGGCAAATATTCTTTAATTTAATTGACCTCTCAATATGGCTAGTTGTCTGTGGATGCTCACCACTACTCCAAACGTGTTTTCACAACCTCACAAACAATTTTGTTTGTATCTAACTTGTGAACTTGGGGTGCCTATTCTAAAATTATGAACTTCAAAATTCCATGTGGTTTCACCACACTTTGAACAAATAACTCTATCACCTATGGAGCTATCAGTTTCTTCTCGGTTGCGATGAAATCGGCCATCTTGGTCAATCGATCTACTACTGCTAAAATAAAATCTAGGTTGTTCATAGTTCACAAACAACATACCATAGAGATGCTTTCACATCCATCATAGGGTATCTCAAGAGAGCTTACTTGTTTTGATTTTTTATCTAACAAGGGATGCAATGTGGGATGTAATCTCTAAAATGTCGTTTCATCCATAACTAGAAATAGAGCCTTGAAACCAAGTCACTAGTCTTAGCATCCATAACTAGAAATAGAGCCTTGAAACCAAGTCACTAGTCTTATCAATATGTGGATGCCTTGCAGGGTGACTATCGACATCAATTCATTATAGATGAGATTAAATAGTCGTAACAAACCAACACTTAAAAATCCAATGATTTGAACCATTATCCCAAGGTGGGTCTAAAGCTTCCCATCATGATTCCTTTACAATTAAACTAAAGTTCTGGCTTGATACTTTACCGAGATCCGACACACTACATTTACCTATCTAAAACTTTTCAGTGCTTCATGATTAAGCATTATAGCCATTCAATGGCCGGATAAAAAAAAGGTTCCATTTATTGATTTATCAACACCTTAGAGGTGATCCTAACAACGTCTAACGAGACTGGCTATGATATATGCACACTGTTTCAATGCTACACCTGCAATCCTAGAAGAAATGTACAATAGAAATATAGAACCGCAAAAGAGGAAAGAGGATGTTACAAGCTCCCTCGATTTTCTCATTGTGAAGATAATAACAGTTCCCAGCCTTATCCGTTCCTATCAACTCCCTCCGCCTAAGCAGCCTCGCCAGCTTCGCCAACATCTCTCTCTCTCTCTCTCTCTCTCTCTCTCTGTGTCTCTCTCTTTCTCTTAAGGTTTTTGTGCCATTTTTTCCTGCATTTATGGAGCTCCAAAACGCTATTTCATATTTAGGGTTTTCAGCACTTGCTTTATGCATGAATCTTATCTTTTCCAGCTTTGGATACGGGACAAACGCAAGCCCTGTGTGTTGATTCTCACTCAGTAATACACCTCACCAGATTTGCGTATGGGACAAATACTAACCTGGAGTGTCATTTCTCAGTCAATAATACGTCTACCCAACTTATTGATCACCAGATTTTAGGGTTTCTTATAAACCCTAGAGTAGGAGGGTGACTAATCACAACATTATAAGCTCATTTGTTGATAGTGGGTGTATCTCTCTCTCACGCACATGCTTCACTAAGTTGCTATATTTCCTCCGAAAAACCCTAATTTCACATAAACCTTAGCTTTTTCGCGCTTTTCATTCTGAAGGTTGCATCTACTCATGCATTTTACAAGAAGCTCAAATAGCCAAGCAACGACACATATACATCAACTATCAACTAACAGTTAAAACAACATATGTATTATCGGATATATTGAAACACACATGTCAATCCATGAAATTTCGTTCTCGTTCGTTCGTTCGTTCTCTCTCTCTCTCTCTCTCTCTCTCTCTCTCTCTCTCCGTATCGCTATTTTGCCTCCTCGCAACGCTAGTTTCACAAAAATCCTAGCTTTTCATGTTCTTCATTTTAGAGGTTGGATCTATTACAAGAAGCTCAAACAAACATATGTATTCTGGGATATAGCGAAACACAACAAATGTGTCCATCAATTAAATTTCATTGACTAGCATTAGTCAAAATCTTAAAGTACACGTGGCCAAATCAAAACGCATAAAAAATGTTCTATCTCTCTCTCTCTCTCTCTCTCTCTCTCTCTCTCTCTCTCTCTCTCTCAACCTGCCCACATCAAGCTTTTTGGAACCTGGTTCCTAGATGTGCTTTGGGAACTGGCTGTCTCATCCAGCCAGTTCTTGACTATGCAAAAACTTCACATCATGGTTGTTGTTACGTCCATGTTTGCTACAGAGGAATCGAGATAATCCTTGATGTGAATATTCGGTACTCCAGTGTACGAGTTTATTAGTTACATCTCACGATTTCAGACTAGGCGTCCTAGGCATACCCATTAGGACATGTGGAGCTAGTGCATAGTGTCTAACTGCTTTTTATACATGTAAAGTTGAACCAAAGCAATTGGTTGAGAATTGGCATCCTATAAAGAATATTCCTAGGCCATTGAGACTTATATACACATGTAAAAACTCCTCCTACTAGTTACCTTTTTTCCAATTTTTGATTGTTAGAATCCTCTCCTCTCTTGTATCTAGTCATCCTAGATCAGGTGAGAAGCTAACTGGGGTTTGACTCTCGGCTTCCAATTTGATAGGTGGTTTGGGCGGGTATATAGGGTCTAGGCTAGTATCAATAATGGGTATCAACATGGTACCACAGAACCTACCCGACCCGTATATGATTTTGTAATACCACAGTCTAGAACCGGATCCCCCAGTATTAACTATCTTACTATTCATATTGATACTCAGGTTTCCGATTTTTTATATTTCAAATTATGATATTACCCTTTAAAAAGAGTATTTTTAGCAATTTGTACATGTTTATACCCAGGTTGATAACCAACTGGTATCACCCTTGCGATACCAGCCCGGTTTATACCAATCTACAAATCGTATACCTCCTTATATTGATACCCAACTGGTATTAAATTTCTAAAAAACCTGCAATACCCTAACCCGGCTAGTATCAAAAAAATTGATACCCACCCAACACTGGTTTAGATCCACATTAGTCCTTTTGGCGTATGCAACAAGAGGATCTACACTTGGAATCCTTATAGTGGTATCAGAGCATAACTTTACATCGATCAAAAGGTGGAGCTGTTTTTTTTCTTTTTTTCAACTTTTTGCGAGTGTCCCCTTGCTTTTTCCTTCCTGGTGGTGAATTGATCTCTAAGTAAGTGGCTTCTTTGATTCTTGATGGTTTTCAGCCTAATGAGCAGTGTTATTAATTTTCTCAATAAACGTAATTGAATATCGTTCGACTTTTGATAATTTCTTATGGTTATTGATTAGTATTCATTTTGAAATTCATCGGATCTATTGTATGTAAATGATTTTCAGCATTGTACTTGTTGTTTTTCAATCATTATGAGAGGTTCTAATGATTGCATGCTAGTTATATGGTCAATATCGGATCGAGATAATATTTTAGTCAAAATTTGATGATTTGGCTAGAATCGATATTGAACATAATCAAAATCTTTGACACTTGCATGTTGGTGAATTCTAGTATTTAGGGTCTGGTTGCACTTGCATGTGGATTTGATCCATTAGCACATGCCAAAAAAGTCGAAAATTGGTCTAAAAAACATGGTTTTTTAATGGTTTTTCATTATTTCGGAAATCTCTCAATATCTTTGTACGAAACTTTGCATCCCGTTTGCAAAGGTGTATTGAAGTCGTCCAAAGGCTATGATCAAGTTTGGTAGGCAATGGTTACTATGTCATGACATTCAAACAAAATCTTGCGTTTGAGCTCATTATCCCCAGGTACACAAACTTTCCCATTTCGAAATAGCAATCCAGCTCAAATGGTAAACTGTTCCACAATCTTCTTATCTTTCTTAGTTATTTGAGTCCCCTGTATTCCTAACTCAACATTGTCCACATTTCTTTTGGTTTGAACAATGTTTCAAATATGACCAAAATGGGAATCTGATTCATATTTTTCTCTCAACGAAAAATATAGATGCGTGGAAATTTGGGTGAATGACAACTCATTCAGTCAACCGATTCGACTAAGAGCATCTGCAACTTGATTAGATATGTCTCTTATGTAACGGATTTCATGATCGAATTATTGCATCAATTCAGCCCATCGTGTTTTTCTCCCCCGAAGATCATGTTGGTTGCAAAAATACTTAAGAGGTTGGTGATTTGTATATACTATGAACTTACTACCATACAAAAAGTGTCTCCAGGTTTTAAGTGCATGGATTACAACAAACCGTTTCCTTTTCCTACGTAGTATAATGCAACTAAGGACCAGTGAATTTTTTGCTCTCAAACGCTAGTAGCTATCCATTTGTAATAGAACCGCTCCAACTGCAATATCGCTTGCGTTCGTTCTCACGACGTAAGGTAAGTCTGGATTTGCAATTGTAACACAGGAGCTGGATTTGCAATTGTAACACGGGAGCTGAAACAACCATTGTTTAGATTGATTCCTCTTTTTCTTTTTATCAACAAGCCTTTTTGTTAGATTATTGAGCGGAGCTGCTAACTTAGCATAATCCTCAATAAATCTCTCGAAGAAAAGTGTCAATTCTAAAAATGACTTTACTTGCCTCACCTCCCGGAATTGGCCACTCAATCACAATCTTGATTTTATCCTCGTCAATCTTGATCCCATTAACTGTGATCTTATGACCGAGATAAAGCAACTCTTGCTTAAAAAATAAAACACTTGGACTCTTTAGTGTAGAGTAACTTCCGTCGAAGTTTCATCAAGACGATTCTTTAGGTGCTCTATGTGTTCCATCAAGATTTACTGTAAACGAGAATATCGTCTAGGAATACTACCACAATCTTCCCCAAATATGGACGAAATAAATCGTTAACGTTGTGGGAGCATTCGTTAATCCAAATGGCAACACTAAGAACTCGTAATGACCAGATCTAGAATGAAATCCTATCTTTTGGACATCTTCCGATTTAATTCTTATTTGATGGTACCTTGTCTTGAGATCAATCTTGGTGAAATGCTTAGCTCTACCCAAGCGATCTACAAGGTCATCCATCCTGGGTAATGGATATTTATTTTTGACAGTCACCTTATTTAGCCCCTTATAATCAACACACATCCAAAAACTTTCATCTGTCTTCACTTTAAGAAGAACAGGAGTGCCCCACGGTGATTTACTAGGTTGTATGTGTCTCATCCTCAGATAGTTTTCTATTTGATTTGAAACCTTTGTCTCCTCTTTTTGAGAAAACCTATAAGGTTGTCTAGAGATAATAACCTAAAATTAAATCAGTACGAGTTAGGTCTAAAACAAAAAATTAACTAATTTTATATGTCCTTGTGTCAAAATTGGGAGCTTCGGGACTTTTACATTTCAAGTCTCCAACTCTGCTCCTGAAGCTAGATAAACCCAGAGATACACTTCAATGATTCCAAAGATATTAATGGTCAATGTCAATCTTTGTGAGACGCGTGAAGACATCTGCTTGGCAACAAATTCGTGAATATCTCTTGAACAATGCATTTCTCAATAGAGGTTTTAATCCTATGTAAGATCTTAGCTCCCTCTGGCAGCACAAGTCAGACACTATGCCCAACATGTGTTGGTGGTCAGTCCATGTATGAATGTATCATCTTCCAAATTTAATAAAGATGATTTTCGGGGAATGATTATCATTTCAATCTCGCCTCCAAGACTAGCCCAAGTGGAAAGACCCTTACTTTAACCTTTTTGAATCATCAGCGCCTAAGGGCTCACACAACTAGTGCTTAACCTATCGCTATGCCATTTGGGTGGTCTCATGAAGACTACGCCTTTGAGATTTTTAGGAAGGACTTGTGTTTGCCTTTGTTACCTTTTGGGATGGATTTCAAGTTCAGAGTTGATTGGAATTTCTACTTTCCTAAGTTATGAATAATTAAACTAGCTATCGTTTCTAAGTTGGCTTTGATGCGAACACATGTTTGGATGAATGTTAGACTTAAGTGCATATTCAAAAAATTGCTCAAATCCCATCACATTTTGGGGAACCGAAGCTACAGTTCTCGTAAAACAAGTAGATGTTTTTGGGTTAAGAGACACTAATAATGTCGAGTGATACTATCTAGTGTGGAATATCTTAGAGTATACCACACTAAACAAGTTATTTGCTCATTATCCACCTAGGTGAAAACTGGATAGTCCACCATAACATATGGGGGAGCACAAGAAATGTAACATGTACATAAATATATTCCCAAGTTCAAAGAAAAAGCCAAAACAATGTTCTAGAATAAATAGTAAGCTTTGGAACACTTGCCCTCAAAGAATCTACAGCTCACGCATTCCATGACCAGATGTATCAATGTGTCTACAAAGATATGTTAAGGAGGAAATAAGTGGCATAAGACAAGCATGTAAAGAAGTAGGTTAACTTATTGGAAATAAGTGTTTGTCATAGCCATGATGTTGATCAATTTGGAGATGTCTAAACCATATAGTATAATGCCTAGCTAATGTTAGAAGGTTAATTCTGTTTTTACATTCCTTATTGTAAAAGCAATCAAATTACAAACTATGACATCACATTATTATCCACAATAACTAGATGATTGAAAAAATCACTACATAAAAGTAAAAGTAGCATAAGAAATGCAACTCAACAACCACATTGTCAAAGACAAAAGCATTGAGCCTTGTCAAGGGCGGTCGTATGCTAGGATTTTTTCCAATACCTTTTGTCGAGTCATTATCACTATGTAATGTAGTAGAAAGCAAGAATTAACTTGACCAATAATTAATTCTGTGTGTGTGTGTGTGTGTGTGTGTGAGAGAGAGAGAGAGAGAGAGAGAGAGAGAGAGAGAGAGAGAGAGAGAGAGAGAGAGAGAGAGAGAGAGAGAGAGAGAGAGATGTTGGAAATTAAGCCCACAGTTGTCTCCTTGAAATCATGACTTAGACAGCCAATTTATTTGAAGAACATCTACAAACGGGCTTCCGGCTGATCTCCAGGAAAGGGTAACCAATCCTGTCATAATTTCAAGTTTAGATGTTAAGTTTAATAACTTGAAGTCATTGAAGACTTGGCCATCTTCAAATACTTCCACAAACTTGCATTTGCAACAAGTATGCAGATTTACACTGCCTTCGCGACAGTCTGCAAAATTAATTCATACTCAAAAGCAAGAGTACAATCCACCGAAGAGATTAGAAATGGTGTGTGTGGTATTACTGAAAAATGGATTCAATGAGAAGTTTGGTTCTGAAATAGATTGCAATAGCAGTATGATATCGCGAGTCCCTCAAGCGTCAAAGACAAACATCGTTTGATCGAAAACTGAGGAGTCGTAGATGTCCGTGTTCTGATCAGAGTGAGTAAACAAGCGCGATCAAACAACGATAGAGTGTATTTAAATCACAATAAGTATTCATCTACGTTATACACAGATAAAAAAACGTATTGTTGCTATATTACACTGAAGCACAACAATGGCAGTTACAAAACAAAATGATGATGTAATTGGGAGGCTCAAACAATATGTTTTATGGACAAAGCGTCTCTTGCAATCTGTGCTGGGATGATCTATTTATAGATTGCATCCATGTATTAACTACAATAAATGATTGTCACCTAATTAGGTAAGTCGTTGTACTTGGAAGTATATGGCTTCTGTGACAACTATACATAGTATATACTGTCAACGATTTGGGAATGTTGACGTAGACGAGGACGTTGCAAATTCTCTCACTTCGCATTTTACGTGAAGTGGTTTTCTCTCACTTCGCAAATTTTGGAAAGTGGCTGGGAACGTCCCTCGTGAAAAAATATACCACCTTCGTTTTTTTTTTCTTCGCATTTTTTGGGGAAATGCGAAAAAGACGAAGGTGTTAAAAATAGTTGAACTTTTGAACTACACAAATTAATTTCTTTGAACTGTTGCAAAACTATTGAACTATGCTATTTTCGCATTTCGAAAAATCCGAAAAAGGCAACACTGTGGTGAACATAGTTCATTTCTGTAGACTGTCATGTGTTGGGTGTTAAAATATTACTTCCAACTTGTTGTACCTTGTAGATCTCAAGTTATTTGAGCTTGATAGGATCTCACACGTGTGGAGTCTGTTCCCACGTGTGAAAGAATGTACATAAGTCATTTTTATTAAGTGATAGACCTTTGGATTAAGCAATCAATAACTCTTAATGATTGATAGTACAATCAATATTTGTCCTTTTTCTCTTAAATTTGACATGGTATCAGAGCCAATTCTAAGAGTGATCTAAATGATTAATAGTACTTGAGAAAGCATTGACAAATTGTTGTTTTTGAGTTCTAATTGAGAGGGCGAGTTTAAAGAGAGAAGTAACATCATTTTTTTTGGTCAATATCGATTTGTGGACTGCTGAAGTACTGTCCACATGTGCGAAACCGTACAACAACCTTCAAATTAACTTCTATTAGTATTTTTTGATTAAAAAAAAAGCACATACTAGTCCAAAAATCAAGGTTTTTAGTGCATTGTCTAGATCTAGGTTCAATCTATTGAATACTAAAGATCAAATAGTGATTTGAGCCATTGAAGCAATTCATTTTGAAGCATTAGATCAGATCTTTAAGGCTGATTTGTTCAGATCTTAAGTGTGTGTGAAATATCAAACCAAATCGAACTAGAATCAATTTCTTTGAGGAGTGAATTGCTAGGATATTTGTAGTTGATCTATTATACCATCATCCAATTTGAACTAGGATTGATTGGGCCAAGATTAGAAGCTTTCTGAAAGCTTGAACTATATCTTACATCACACCTTATCAAGAGATCTTTGTGTATCTCATAGGCTTTCATTCAAAATGATATCCATGGGTGGATATATGCTAGAATATAGTGAGAAACTAACTTCCACAAACTATTCCATTTGGAAAGTAATAATGGAATCACTACTAGTGGTTCATGATCTCTTTGATATTGTCTTAGGAGTTGAGGAAGAGCCTCAAGATCCCCAATAACAACTAAAGTACAAGAAGAGGGTTAGATTAGCCCTACATTACTTGAAATTAAATGTAAGCAATGACTTCTTGAAGGAGGTGGCTTCTTGTACCACATCAAAAGAGGCTTGGGATTCACTAAAGAACATTTATGAATCCAACAACACTTCAAGAGTGCTTATGCTAAGAAAATTGATCTTGCAAAGCATGAGGGGAAGTGGAGAAAATGGACAAGAGTATGTCCTAAGCATAAAATCCTTGAACAAGGCAAAAAGAAGTCTCATCCTTTCAAGAAGATCCAAGGGAAGGAGGATGAGGCAAAGGATGGAGCATCTACTTCCAAAGGGAAGCAAAAGAACAAAGCAAAGTTGAAGTGTTTCTTTTGTGGGAAAAGAGGACACTTTGCTTCCGAATGTTATAAGAAGAAGAATGCACAAGGGAATGAAGATCAAGGCAATCTTGTAGAGGAAGAGGATGGCTTCAACACATCCTTGATGGTAGCATCTACACCAACATCAAGCCAAGAGACATGGTGGATTGATAGTGGGGCTAGTTCCCACATGTCATTCAACAAGCATTATTTCTCTTATCTACTTTCTTGTAATGATTCTAAGAAATCAATCTACACTGCTAGTGATCAAGAATGCAAGATAGATGACATAGGATCTATTCCATTATGCTTAGCATCATCTAAAAGGATAGATCTTGATAATGTTTTGTATGTTCCATCCATTACAAAAAACTTGCTTAGTGTTGGTCAATTAATAGACAATGGATAGATGTACATTTCAAGAATGGAGTGTGTTCCATCTTGAAAAATGATAAGTGCATAGCTAGTGGCATTAAGCAAGGAAGGCTTTTTAAGTTGGATGCTAATGTGGCTATTGAAAGTGTGAATATGGTTAGGGAGGAGTTGACTCAAGTGGAGCTTTGGCACAAAAGATTGGGCCATCCTAATCTTCAATCAATGGAATTCATGGCATCAAAGGATTTTGCAAAGTCACACAAGATTTCCTACAAGAGATCTTTACAAGATTTACCTCACCTTTAGATCTTATCCATTCGGATGTACATACTTTTTCTCATAAAAAGTAATGGAGGAGCTTTAATGTATGTGACTTTTATTGATGATTGTACTAGATACCCTTGGATTGAATTATTGCCTAAGAAAAGCCTTGTATATGAATCTTTTGTAAAGTTTAAGTCTCTAGTGAAAAAGCAACTTAGTTCTTGCATTAAAGTTCTAAGATGTGATAATAGAGGAGAGTATATCTCCAACAAGATGAGAGACTTTTGTGAGATCAATGGCATTAAGAGAGAACTCACTTGTCCTTACACCCCCCAACAAAATGGGGTGGCCGAGAGGAAAAATAGGAGTTTTTGTGAATGTGCAAAGTCTTTAAGACTTGATGCATCTGATACCCATCACTTTTTGGGGGGAGGCCATAACTTGTGCTAATTACTTATGTAATAGGCTTCCTAGTAGTGCTATTGGTGGGATCTCAACATTTCAAGCTTTGTTTGGCAATAAGCCCAATGTAAAAGACTTTAAAGTTTTTGGATGTATATGTTATGTCCACATTCCTTTGGAAACAAGAAGAAAAGAAGATGCAACTTTCTTCAAAGGAATATTTGTAGGCTATAGTGAAAATAGCAAAGGATATAGGATATTTGATCATATCTCAAAGAAAGTAAAAGTTAGTTTGATGAATCTCAAAGTTACATTAGAGGAGTTCTCAATATCAAAAAGACCCTTTGTAAAGATACTTTTATTTTTTTTTTTAGTTTCGACTGTCACCAGGCCCAATCAAAATGCACAGATTTGAAATCTACGTAACGTAGTTCAAATTAACTAAAAAATAAAAATGCAATATAGAAAACTTTGAAATTTGTGTCCGGGTAGCATGGACGTATCCCATTGGTTTCTTCTTCCTGCCTGACACGTGCTAATCTGTCTGACGTCAATACCTCAAGTTAAATTTACTTTACTATGCTGGTTAGTATAATGAAAATTTCTAACTATACTAGTTACAGTTACAGAAATATAGTATGTACAGTTACATAAAATATGGTATACGCAGTAACTGTGACTATGTTGACATTCACATTAGATTAAATGTGATACGAAAAATTAAAATTAAGTAACATATCAAAGAGATTTTTGGCGTCCAAGCTTTGAAAATAACAATGGCAAGGAGACCCAAATCTACAATCGATTCTGTGATTCTTTACAATGAGAAAGATGAAGCTGATAACTGGAAGACAACAAAATATACAAAGAACTCATGGGTATTGCTGCATCCATCATCAAAGGGCAATTTTCGACAAAAGAAAAGAGCAAAAGACTTACAAATCTTATTGGAAAACAAAAATTTTGGAGTTTAAGACTACCCCGGGAGGTCAATCGATTTCAGAAGTCTTAGTGCAACATGTATATATGCATTCAGAAATCAAAGTACATGATATCAATCCTCATGATCATCAAAAATGTAATTGTAAGTATATCAAAACATATGCACTCTACAACAATCATAGGTGATTTCCTTTATTGATGCTCTTTAGATTATGATTTAAATGCTTCAACATTGTTTTTTTCTTTCAGATTTATATCCATCATGCATAAGTGAATGGGAGCCCACACAATCACTTGCAGGAAAGGCAAAGAAGCAACAACAACAGCAACAACCAGACTCCTCCAACACGGCATAATTCAAGGAGTCAGATACACATTTGTTAATGGCTTACAACAGTAGCAATGAAGACTGCGATAGCTGGTACTTGGATAGTGGCACTATCCAACACATGACCTCTCGCAAGGAATGGTTTACCGAGTATACAACCAACAACAGAGATCAATTCATCTACCTTGGAGATTCTAGCACCATACGTGTGGAAGGCAAATGAGTGGTGAAGATCACATTCAACAACAATCTATCTATTTGTGTTCCCAACGTCCTTCATGTTTCTCAGCTATCAAAGAACCTGTTATCAGTCTCTAAGATAATTGATGACGGCTACACTACTACTTTCTCATCTGAGCAGTGTACAATATTCGAGGAGGATACTACTCTGACTACATGCACTAGAGCCGGAAATCTTTACGTACTCTCTAATTCAGTTTCATTAGCTAGTATCTCTAATAAAAATGTAAACGACAATGTTGTTCTGTGGCATAGTCGATTTGGACATGTGAATACAAGATCACTTTTCTATATGCGTTATAATAACTTAGTTGATGGATCGTTTTTTTTTGCCTTCTTCATCAGATAGGAAATCTATCTTTTGTGAATCATGCGTCTATGGCAAACACTCTAGAAGCAAGTTTCCCAAATCACATTCCATCAAAACAAAGCATGTATTCGATCTTGTACATAGCGATCTTTGTGGTCCAATGCCAACTCCATCCTTAGGAGATGCAATCTATTTTATCACTTTCATAGATGATTATTCTAGTTTGGCATGGGCACAAGCCTCGTGTCAGCTGTTTAAAAATATTTGGTTGTATATGTTTTGTTCACAGTCCTAAATCGCTTAGGAAGAAGCTAGATCATAGGACAAATAAATGTATTTTCATTGGCTATCTTGATGAACATAAACCTTATAAAGTTTATGATCCATCCACCAATGTAGTATTTGTCTCTAGGGATGTAATATTTCAAGAACATACATTAATACTATGATCTCTAACAACCATCGATAAACGATGCTATGTCATTTTATCCTATTTTACATAGCATGGATTCTTCCAACATTGATGTTCCTTCTAAAGAACCTACAGCTATAGCTACAGAAGCCGAGCAGCCGATAGTACCTATAATAACTTGAGCAAATCTGGACAAATTTAAGAAGAAGCATCTTCGCATACTGGTCAACCAAACGTCCACACATCCTCATGGACTCAGACAGTTCCTGAGAGGTATACACCTCAATCATTCTAGACTTCATCAGAAGAACCAGAGAGCCTAGCCGAAGCAATTAACTCCAAGGATGATGTGAAGTGGCAAGAAGCTATGGAAAGCGAGTACAACTCACTTTTGATGAACCAGACCTGGACACTGGTCGGCTTCCCCACTCACAAGAGAGTTATTGACAACAAGTGGATCTTCAAGAAGAAGATCAACTTTGATGGTTCCATTGCTAAATGGAAAGCACGACTGGTGGCTAAAGGATTCACTCAGGTCCAAGGAGTGGATTATCAAGAAATTTTCGGTCTTGTCGTCAAGATGCAATCAATCAAGACTTTGATTGCATTAGTAGCCACAAAAGACCTTGAAATGCAACAAATGGATGTCACGACAACATTTCCGAATGACAATATCGAAGAGGAACTGTATACCTTCCAACTAGAAGGATTCAAAGTCAAAGGCCAAGAGCACAAAGTGTGCAAGCTACACAAAGCAATCTACAATCTGAAACAGGCCGCAAGATCATGGTTTGATAGAATCAACTCTTATCTCTGTAGTGGGTTTCTTTCCTTGCCTAACCTGAATCCAAGATCTAGTCAATCTAGCAGCAAAGAGACGAAGTTAGTTGTCACGCGTAGGTTCGTTCCCATGAGAGCGAAAATATAGTTCAGATTTCAACATGAATGGAGGATCCAAATCTAACTCTAACATCCATTAACCCTATACCATTCAGATCCAACAATTAGAAAAAATCAAAGAAAGCATGAGAGATGGAGGAAAAGCGATAGAGAGCAAGGACATTCATCAATCTATTCTTGAAGAGAATCAATTTGCTTTATTAAAATGAGGAAATCAACATGTGTAGGAGCTCGAGTTGGTCTCTTTTTATAGTAGAGAGGAGGACCCTGGCCTCTGAATCCTATTGGTCCATTTCTGCCTCCCTAATTATTCAAATTTAAAAAAGAGTGGGAACCATCCAAATTGGAGGAAAACCCAACTTTATCCACTAGCTTGACATTTAGGCCCTGCGACATCAAAAGTCCTGCAAAAAGGCCTAAAGTCCTTTTATTGTCTTTTAGCTAATCAAATAACTATGTGATCATCGGATTGGACTTACACACACAGGGTGCCAAATCCCTCTCACTTATTAACTAGGGTTAGGGTTGCCTTGGGTTCCGCAAACCCTCCAGCAATATCTCTCACCAAAACTGGTGGCAGTCCCACGACACCTACAAGATGCAGTTATTGGGGACTTTTATTGGCTTTGCGCCGAATCTTTATTAAATGGTACTGCACCTTCTCTATAAAGTTGAGACGGACAGTCTTAAAATCCAAATTAAGGGACAAAAAACAACTATGGGCTTTGGCAATCCACTTTGAGGTCATCCATGAAAGCGTGATTCCCAGGATCCTCCCATCATTGTCGCACAAAAATATAAATGGAAAATCGGCAGTTGATCTTTGATATTCTCTGAGGTCACTTATTTGGATCGAATGCCAGAGGAGGGAGGCAATCGTCCCATCTGGTTGATGCCAACAGAGTTAGATCTTTTGCAAACAGTGCCAATTGTCGCACTGTCAGATCTAGGGAGTGGACATACTCTCTCTAGTACGCTTGTAAAGCCCGGTGGAAGTCCACTAATATTGTCCAACTGTAGGGTTGATGGATAATTGGCCAATTGGGCGTATGGATGGTGATCTTGTCTGCCAATCCCAAATCTTTCCATTTATTCCTTCTTGGCACTGGCACATAATCAGGATTGACTCGCAATTGGCAAGGCTTGGCCACAACTCTTGATTGATTTCGGAGTTTTCTCAAAAATGGTAAATCTCCATGTCGGCTGCTCTCCCAATGCAGGTATTTTGTCCAACTCTTTGCCGACCTCTATCTCGAAGGTCTTGAACTAAAGAACTCATCCACCACGCAAGGACTCATGCAGATGTTGTGATAAGAAGCTCTGGATCTGGTCCTCGACGCTGATGGGCTGAATAGCGGTGTGGTCCTTGATGAGGAAGGACCTGGTAGCTGTTATAAATCAATGATAAACTTCATTGTTACTATTTACAAGGTATATTAATATTGATAGCTGTGACCAGCTGTCATTAGCCATAGACTAGTCTTTTAGTCTACTCGTAGGTTTTCTCTCTCTATCAGGGGTTCATGGTTTATTTGTACTTTTTACATTCTGTATGAGTCAGTGCGATAGAGTGATAGTTTGTTCCGCCTTCTTGTGGTGAGTGCTTATGGTGAATGCTTAATGTTGCATATCTAATTATTGACATGGTATCAGAGCAGCGATAGTCATGCATGCCTGATCAATGGATACAGCTTGTCACAGGCTCCGCAACAAAGTGAGAAAGTCCTTCACGGGAGGTGAAAGCTTGGAGAGACAAAAACAACTGGAAGAAATTCTTCTTTGGTGTATTTTTTGCAGGTTTGGAGCTCAGAATCATCAGTGGGGAATGAAAACACAATCCTGGAGGCTTCAGAAAGGCCAGGGCAGCATCAGACAAATTGAAATTCTGTTGAGTGGGGGAGATTTTTACAATAGTTCCTAGTTGTTGTGGAAAGTGCTATTTGTGTGAGAGGTTTGCCAAGAAATCTCTCATTTGTCTGTTTGGAGTACTGCAAATCACACTAGACAGTGTCTAGTACTGCCATTCAGAGTTAGGAGGCTTCATACTTTTCACATTACTAATCTCTGTCTTTTGAACGATCACACATTTCAAAATCTTTGCAAAGAGGAGACGGTGTAGCTGCCGCGCCCAGGTGGGGAATCTAGAATATTTTCTCTGAAAGTTCTGATTTTCCCTCTACTTTTCATCTTAGCATATCCGTACCAATATCGAATCCACACACCAAAAGTAAAGAAAATACTGAGCAGTCATACATCCGCGCATCATAATGATATCGCATACCTGTACTAATATCGGATCCATGTGCACAAGCTAAAGAGAATCTCGAGCAGTCGTGCATCCGCGCGTCGTACTGATATCATGTGTCCAACCAAAAAAAAAAAAAACTGACAGTTGTGTGGTGTGATAAATTTTGTGATCTAGACTCATCTATCCAGTAATGGCAACTCTAAGCGAGAGTGTCCTTAGTGAGTCAAGCAAATTGGAAGGTGCCGGCAACTATGCAGTTTGGAAATTCAAACTGAAGAACATTTTGATGGAAAAAGAACTATGAGAGATCGTGACAGGTGAAGAGACAAGGCTAGTGATTGAAGAAGATCAGCGGCCATTTGATAGGAGAAAACGGAAAGCCCAAAATGTCATCAACTTATCAGTTAGAGATGCAATTATTCTTTATATTTAAGATTCAGAAGGACCAAAAGAAATGTGGGATATATTGAAGGCAGTGTTTGAAACGACAAATACATCTCGAATACTATTTATGAAGACGAAGTTGCATACATTGCGGATGGATGATGGTGCAACTATTGCCGATCAATACTGAAGATCAAAGAGATTCGTGACCAATTAGAAGCAATTGGAGAGCGAGTACAAGATCGTGAGATCGTGCAATTGACATTGAATAGTCTGAGTGAGTCACATCAGATGTTTGTGACGAGTATAGCCACAAGAGCAAACCTTCCAATCTAAGAAGAACTAGGTGGATTGCTTTTGCAAGAAGAGAAACATCAAGAGAGCTTGAATCATCGTAATAGGAGCTATGATGAAGCTCTTGCAGTTAGAGGATGATATGGAAGATTTGGTCGTGGAAGATATCAATCGAGAGGAGGAAACTCAAGTCGTGGATCATTTCAGCAATTTCATGAGCAAGTCAATGATAGTCTGAATCGAGGGAAATGGAATCAAGACCGAGGTCAAGGATGCGGCTATTCAAGAAGAAATAAACCTGGAAATTGTAGGTACTGCAACAAACCTAGCCACTGGGAGCGTGAATGCTTCAAGAAATAGAAGGAGATGGAACAAAGAAAAGACAAATGGCAAGCTGGAAATTATGCTGATCAACATCAATTTGATGACTATTATTATGAAGACAATTATACTGATCAACATCAATACGATGATGATCAATATGAAGATGATATAGGTGAGAGTTCAAAATTGTTCATTACAGCATTAATGACAAGTGATGAAGCCAAGGATACCTAGTACATTGATAGTGGTGCATCCAAGCACATGATTTCAAGGAAAGAGTGGTTTTCAGAACTCAAGGAAACTGACAATGGTGATGAAGTTGGACAAGCTGATGACAAATTGCTATCTATTAAAGGAGTTGGAGTGCTACCAGTGACGTTAGCCAGTGGGAAGATAAAACAGATAAGCAATGTCCAATATGTACTTGGCTTAGCTAACAATCTACTATTTGTTGGGATGATGGCTGATCAACAACTCAAGGTTGAGTTTGACAGTGACAAATGTCTTGTCAAAGACATCAAGAATCACTGCAAAGTGATTGCTACAGGAGCTAGAGTCAACGGGAATTGACTCTAGAAATTGAATGCGAGATTTTTTACTCAAGCTATGGTAAGCACTGTTGATAGTCAAAGTGACTTTGGCATCAAAGGTTTGGTCATATCAGTGCTCAAAGCTTGCAAATCCTTAAAAAAGGTAATCTAGTTGTTGGATTGTCTGATATTTCTTTTGAAGGAAAAATTTGTGAGGGTTGCATTTTGGGAAAACAACATAGAGAGAGAGATTTTCCAAAGATGGAGCAAGAAGAGCCAATGGCATTCTTGACCTTGTTCATAGTGATCTGTGTGGACCAATACAAACTAGGTCCATTAGTGGTTGTTACTATTTCATCACATTCATTGATGACTATAGTAGACATATCTGGATTTATTTCATAAGCAAGAAATCCAATGCTTTTGCCAAGTTTAGAGAGTTCAAGGCTCCAGTTGAAAAACAAACATGTTGTTATATTAAGACCCTCAGATCAGATGGTGGTGGTGAGTATTTTTCAACAGAGTTTATAAATTTTTGCAAGGATCAGGGGATCAAGAGACAAACCACTACACCCTATTCACCACAACAGAACAGAGTTGCAAAACGGAAAAAACAGATCGATTGTGGAGATGGCTAGGGCAATGCCTAAGAGCAAGGGTTTGCCAAATACTTTTTGGGTAGAAGCATGCAACACAGCTACTCATATCTTGAATCGGTGTCCTACGAAGTTTGTGGAGGATAAGACACCTTACGAAGCTTTTACTGGAAAGAAACCTAATGTTTCTCATTTACGAGTATTTGGTTGTGATGCTTACGCTCATGTACCTGATGAAAAACGAAAGAAGCTAGATGCAAAAGCTGTTAAGTGTATTTTCCTTGGATATGATGAAAGAGCCAAGGCATACAGGATGTATGACATAGATGCACAAAAGATCGTGATTTCCAGAGATGCTAATTTTGATGAGATGGGTCAAAATGACCAAATAAAATTGACAATTGATCCCTTTGATGATAAAGCTAAACTGCAAGTGAAGGAAGAAGTTGGTGTCAATATGAAAGAGCCAATGGAAAAAGACAAGGTTAACTATGAGATTCCTAGGAGAGTGCCTAAGTGATACTTGTCAGTAACAAGTGATGCTAATAAGGGAGATACTCCCGAATCAAGTGACCAGGGAGAGCGAACAACTTCTAAGAAGTTAAGAATTGAGACTTCGACCCATGGTAAGACAATCATGTTGCTACAAGTCATGAGCTAGCTTGGAAGCTCAAGTCAACACCTTGACACCTCATGGGACCCATGTCCAAAAAATTGAGTTTATTCTACCTGCCTAGACAGTTTTCGGGACTCATGTCCAAGAGCTTTCCAAGCTTAATCAACAAAATAAAAACCAAAAGCATACTTTACTAGACATCATTATATTCCAAGAAAGAGGGGGGGACCATAATCAAAATAGGAGGAGTATGTCAGATAATGTTGCACACAAGCTCACAAACCCTAAGTAAATACACAGAATTACGCAAAAATTCGTCACTTTATTAATCTCAAGCCAATGTACGTAGATCAACAAGCAAACATGAGAGCTCTGCTGCAAGTCTCCTCCCAACCATCGCTGCATAGGAATACCATAATCCTAATGAGGAATGCCTAACAAGGCTCACCCTACATCCCCTCAAGCACCCCTTAACCCTGACACATCCTAACGTCGACACATGGCAAACTCCATGCACAGCCGACACTTGCCACTTTGCAGTACCCTAACACATAGGCAAGCTAGTAGGTGGACAGTCTGACATGTGTCACTCATGCATTGGACCAAGTGTCCCAATGAGCATATGACACATGTCCTGTTGACCCATCCATTGACCATCCGACAAGTGTCACTCATGCACTGGACCAAGTGTCCCAGTGAGCATATGACATGTCATGTTGACCGATCAACCCTTTCTACTTTTTAGGAGCTCAGTCCAGCAGACTCTCATGAGACCCAGTACCCCCTTGGCCATCTCGGATTTAGTCACTATAATAGATGTTTACATTGCAATTTACAATTGTCTCCATAGGCCGGTGACTTAGCCATTTACAATTTAATAATTACAGTTTACCATTTACATTGGACAAGGGATTCTAAGTACATGTGACATCCCTTCCCTCCTCAGATGACATCGTCCTCGATGACAAAGTCTGGATACTGTGCATGCAACCCATGCGCGGTCTCCTAGGTAGCATCACTGAGAGGTCCATGCCATGCAACCAAGTACTCACGGAGCAAATGATTTTGCAACCGTCTATGCCTCCGGTCCAATACTCTCGTTGGTCCATGCATCACCTCCCCATGCTCCTGAAACAATACAAGGCCATCAGCCAACAAGTTATGACCATCATGTAAAACCTTCTTTAAGCGTGAAACATGAAAAACAGGATGAACCTTACAACCAACGGGCAAATCCAATTCATAAGCAACACTGTTAATCTTTTTAACAATTTTCCAAGGTCCACAATATCTAGGTGACAACTTATAACAGTTCCCTGTCTTTTGGGTTTGCGAGTCCTTTGGAATTCTGAGAAATACCCTATCTCCTTCCTCGAACTCTCTTGGCGTACGATCCAGGTCAGCATATGTCTTTGTCCGATCCATCCCCGCTTTTACATTTTCCTTTGCTAACTCCAACATCTGTTGCATGTGAGTTAGAAATTCCATAGCACTAGGTGTCTTATGACGCATACCTATAGTAAATGGACGGGCTGGTCTAAAACCATAATTTAGCTCAAAAGGACTCATCTTCGTAGATACATTCTTTTTATCATTATAGGCAAACTCCAACAATGGTAGGTAACATTCCCATTGTGTTTGTCTTTCACTCACATGCGCCCTAAGCATGTCTTCCAAGGTTTGGTTAACTCTCTCGGCCTGCCCATCTGTTTCAGGATGATCAGAACTACTCATTCCCAACTGCACCTCTAACTTCTCAAATACTACAGTCCAAAATTGCTAGTAAAACGAGAATCCTGGTTAGACACAATGGATTTAGGTAATCCATGAAGTCTGAATACATGCTGTCTAAACAAACCAGCCATACCAGGTGCATCAATCTTATTACTAGTTGGGATAAAATGAGCCATTTTCGTGAGTCTATCAACCACAACTAGGATAGCATTATGTTGCTGTTGTGTATGTGGTAAACATGTAATAAAGTCCATGGAAATACTCTCCCATCTCCCTTCTGGTATAGGTGATGGGCGTAATAATCTAGACACTTTAATCCTTTTAGCCTTATTAATTTGACACTTAAAACAATGTGTCACATAATGGTTTACTTCTTTTTTAAGTCTCGACCACCAAAAGTTACGTCGTATCAACTCATAGGTCCTATCCACGCCATGATGACCAACACTAGGGCTATCATGACAAAGATGCAAGATCCTCTTTTGTAGTACCTCACAAGCTGGAATAAGAACCTTGCCATTTCTCATCACTATTCCATCTTCTATGGAATACTTAAGATAAGTGCGAACCAAGGTAGAAGAGCTCTCCTCTTGAGACTCTGCATGGCCATGACTCACTCATGTTCCACTTTCTTACAGTGAGGATCTTCCTACTGAGTCTTTCTTATCTCATACCATAAGTCATTTTCAATGACTACAAATGACATATGATACACCACACGAGATAGTGCATCTGCCACACAATTCTCGGCACCTTTCTTGTACCGAATCTCCATTAGAAATTTTTGCATGAGCTCAGACCATCTAGCTTGCCAGCCTCTAAGGTCTGGCTACTTACAAAAGTATCTTAAGGTATCATGATCAGTGAATACCTCAAATATCGATCCATACAGATAATGTCTCCATGCCTTTAATGCATGAACTATGGCATATAACTCCTTTTCATGAGTTGGATAATTTTTCTGAATAGGATTGAGCTTCTTGCTCTCAAAGGCCACATGCCTACCCTCTTGCATCAGAACAGCTCCCACAACAATGTCACTCGCATCCCTATCTATAACATAGGGCTTATGAGGGTCTACAATCTTTAGAGTGACGCACTCAGCAATAGCTTGTTTCAACTGATCAAAGCTTGTCTGCTACAGTTCAGTCCATTCACCAAATCTATTCATTTGAGTCAAATCAGTCAAAGGTGCTGCAATATAAGAGTATTTCTTAACATATTTTCTATAGATTACTGCCAATCCAAGAAAAGAACGGAGTGCTGTCAAATCAGCTGGCACAGTCCACGCAACGATCATAGCAACCTTCTTAGGATCTAGCCTTACTCCATCAGTAGACACCACATGACCAAGATACTCAATCTCTTTTTTAAATAATTCACTTTTTTAACTATTAGCAAACAAAGTGTTCTCCCTCAAAGTAGACAACATAGTCCTAATGTGAGCCATATGCTTGACCTCACCTACATTTTAAGTCAGAATGTCATCAACAAAGTTTATGACAAATTTACCCATATACGGTCTGAGCACATCATTCATCATCATCATGAATGTAGCTAGGGCATTAATCAATCCAAATGGCATCACAAGATACTCATAGTTACCGAACCGCATTCTGAAGGCAGTCTTGTGTACATCATGTTCACGAATCTAACTTAATGGTATCCACTCTTTAGGTCTATTTTACTGAACACAGTGGCACCTGACAAGGCATCAAGCAAATCATCTATATGTGGCATAGAATATCGATGTTTAACCGTTATCTTGTTCAAACCTCAATAATCCACACACATACGCCATGATCCATCCTTCTTTTTTACAAGAATGATCGGAGAGGCAAAAGAGGACCAGATAATCATCGACCATCCATCTCACTTCCTCTTCCTCCTTAAGACTTATTTTGTAAGGACGTCTATTGACAGGACATGATCTGGGTATTAATTAGATCTTATGTTCAACATTCCTCTTAGGAGGTAAAACAGATGGAAGATCATCTATGAACACATCTGAAAACTCTCTCCTAATCTCTTGATCCAAATTGGCAATAGTACTAGTTTGCACACACTGCATGCTACTCTGACTAGTATATGGGCTCCAAATCTGCCAACAAATCACCTACAATAGGGCGCTGGCTCTCCAAGAATGCTCCAAACCCTAACTGAAGATGCCAAATCCCACACAAGTCTTGAAAGTAACTACTTTGATACCAAATGTTGCACACATGCTCACAAACCCTAAGTAAATACATAGAATTACCTAGCAAATCCTTCACTTTATTAATCTCAAGCCAATGTACATAGATCAACAAGCAAACATGAGAGCTCTGCTGCAAGTCTCCTCCCAATCATAGCTGCATAGGAATACCATAATCCTAATGAGGAATGCTTGACAAGGCTCACCCTATATCCCCTCAAACACCCCTTAACCCTGACACATCCTAACGTCTGTCAGAAATGGTGAGCTCCTACAACTTTGTCGAAGCACGAACAAGACACGAAGGTCGAACGAGAACGATTCGCAACAGTCAACGTGTCTTTGACTCGAAGCACGAATGATTTACGAATCATTTGCGAATCGTAAACACACCTTCAGGACCGCAAACTGCAAAATGGATGCAAAACGAAAACTACAAAAAGAAATGAAAAGAACGAAAGCAAACGGGAGATTACAAAACAAATGAAGAGAAATCTTTCACACTTCCAGCTGGCAGCTCAACGGGCTTCATGCCCAGCTGAAACGAATAGCAATGACAGAGACTAACTAACTAGTTGATTAGCGTTAACTAGTCTTGTGATTCTAACGCCAGTCTTGTGATTCTACGTTTAGCTATCTTGTGAACTCCACATAGTGGAGGTATAAATGATCCTCTTTGGATCATTTCTAAGTAGAGGCATAGTGAATAGAGTAAGAAAGTAAAAATACCACAACTGTGCACGAAAGTCTGCCAACGAGCAGAACACAGCGTAAGAGCGAGACACTATCCGCCAACAAGCGAGACACTGACGATCTCTTTCCAAAACCAAACTAATAGTATAGTTGTTCTATTTTCGTGTATCTCTTTGTCTTGTGCTGTGTGTCTTGATTGCTAGAATAGAATGTATTCTGTGATGTGCAGTTGCGTGTCTGGGATCCTGTAAGAGCTTTTGAACGAAAAGAAAATTCAAAATCAAAAAATTGTTCATGAATAAGAAGAAGAAGAAGAAGAACATGAAACAGTCTTGCTTCCCCGACATGGTATCAGAGCCCACAGGTTGTCACTATTGATATCCTAGCAGTGATTCTTTCAGACAACACAATATGGCTATGACAATCCAGACCAGAGTAGCAATCAGTCTTAATGGTGCAAATCACAGAATCTGGAAATTCAAAATCAAAACACTCCTGAAAGGTGAAGGCATCTGGCCAGTGATCGAGCTCTCAGAGGTGCAGCCTCTAGAGGGAGATTCAAGGAGAGCTGAATGGATCAGAGAGGATGAGCGCGCAATGATGATCATCGTTTCGTCCATAAATGAAGATCTACTGATGCAGATTGAAGATTGCGAAAGCAACCATGCAACATGGGAAAGATTGAAGTAGAAGTAAGAAGTGAGGATTGCAGCTTCCGTCATGCACCTTCACAATCAGTTGCAATCAATACGGTGGGATGGCAACCAGTTGGATCAGCACGTTGAGAAGATAAAACTGATCTTTGCTCAACTCACTGCATCAGGACAAGAGCACCAGGTCCCAGCACCACAACAGCTGATGTACTTCATGAAATCTCTACCGATGTCCTATCAGCCGCTGAGAATGCTCATACTTAGTCTACCAGATATGACATTCAACAAAGCAGTCAGTCTTGTTGCTGATGAGAGACAAAGGAGAGAGAAACAGTGATCAAGAGAAAGCTCTCTTTACAAAAGGAAAGAAGACGAACAAAAACAAGCCAAGATTCGAGAAGACAAAGTCCTTGAATCAACAATCTTCTTCCTGCAATCATTGCCACAAACCAGGCCATATGGCCAACAAATGCTGGTTCAATCCAGCAATACCTTGCATGCACTGCAAGAAGAAAGGACATTCTGCATACGATTGCAGATTTAATCCAAAAAGAAAGAACAAAGTTGAAAAGACAAATGTTGCAGAGTCATCTAAGGATGCAAAAAGAGGTGATGAAGCTTTTACGATACTCGATGAAGCTTCGACAAGCTACTCTGAACACGACTACGATGTAGTCATCGATTCAGGAGCAAAATCTCACATAACCTACAACAAGAAGACCTTGATCAACTTTTGCGGAAAGTGAAAAACATCCTGAACTATGGCGCAATAATTCTTGAGCACTTGGATGGAAAACGATTTGATACTCCGGTAAATGACAACCGATTGCGCAAGTTTCGGCAGCCTGCTCCGCCAGTTCAGCAAGCATGATCTCAATATATTTTTTCATTTTATTTGCTTTTAATTTTTTGTTTTCAGTAATTAATTTGCTGACCTTTTTTTTTGGAAAAAGACAGTTAAAAAAAATAAATAAATAAATAAATAAAGGAAAGATTGATGAGCAAAAGTCAGGAAGTCATCAGCATAAGGAAAAGAAAGCATAGTGTTTTTATGGAAAATGACTTAGAAAACCACTATTTTGGGCAGATTTGGCCAATACAGTATTAAAATCTTTTGCTGAGCTCTCAGACTATACATCTACTCTTGATTTATCTAAATTGAGGTGGGCGAAGGTTTCTGACAAGAGAAAATTCAATTTTTGAGTCAGGCGAATGTTCAATGATATGCCACTCTGGGAACCTTCGCCGAGCATCATAACGTCATTATGAACCTTCGCCGACTTGCTAGATGATCTTAAAATGTCAAAATTAGGTTGTCCATAGTTTCAGATTGTGAAAAAATACATTTATGACAGTACCTGAGCGAAGGATCCTCCTGGGCAAAGGTTCATCCTTTGCCAGCCTTGGAAAACGTTAGATCAAGTGGATGCTTCTTCAAGTGGCAAAAATAAGGATATATCAAAGCTCAAGTGCTTCTATTGTGGCATCAAAGGACACTTTGCAAGTGAGTGCTACAAGAAGAAGAGAGATCAAGGAGACAGGCAAGGTAATCATACTCTTGATGAGGATGGTTTGGATGTTCAAGATGCAATCGGGATGTTCAAGATGCAATTAGATGATGCTTTTGTGATGTCTTCATGTATGCTTTCTAATGATGGAGATCTAGATCCTTGGTGGATTGATAGTGGAGCAAGTTCACACATGACCTTTCACAAAGAGTACTTCACTTCGTTGTTGGCATATGGAGATGACAAGAGGGTGATCTACACGGCCAATGATGGTGAGTGTGCAATCAAAGGGACTGTCACAATTCCTATTTCTCTCTCTACAAATACGAATGTTCATTTGGAGGATGTCTTGTTTATTCCATCTATTACCAAGAATTTGCTTAGTGTGAGACAAATGCTAAGTAAGGGCCTCAAGGTGGAGTTTGATGGAGATGCTTGTTTGATCAAAAGGAAGGATGTCTTGATTGGAAAAGGTAAAAGGCAAGGGAAGTTGTTCAAACTTGATGCTTGTATTATTGCTAACCAAGTTGGATGTATTGCAAGGGAGCAGATTTCTATTCAAGAGGTTTGGCATAAAAGGATGAGACACCTCAACTTCAAGTCATTGGTGGCTAGAAAGAAGGTTTTGATAGGTCTTCCAAGTTCCTTAAGTGGCATCAATCATATTTGTGAGTCTTGTGCTTTGTCTAAGTCACATAGACTACCTTATACTTGATCTATATCTAGATCTACAAAGCCTTTTCAACTTGTACATTCAGATATTCATGGATTTACTACAATTAGAAATAGTGGAGCTAAGATGTATGTAACATTCATTGATGATTTTAGTAGATTTTGTTGGATCTATCTACTAAAGAACAAGGATGAAGTGTATGATATCTTCATCAAGTTCAAGAATGCAAGGGAAAAACAATTTTCCACAAGGATCAAGTGCTTAAGGAGTGACAATGGTGGTGAGTACATATCTACCAAGTTCAAATAGGGAGTATAAAACATCAAGGACCCCACAACAAAATTGAGTGGCTGAAAGGAAGAATAAGACTTTATGTGAAAGTGCCAAAGCCATGAGGTTAAAGAATAGTCTTGAAAAACCATTTTGGGATCAAGCTTTGTTGTGTTCCAATTTCTTGTGCAATAGGTGGCCGAGTGCTATTTTGGATGGAAGGACATCTTTTGAAATGCTATTCAAGAGAAGGCCGAGTGCCAACTTTCTAAGAACCTTTGGATGCACATGCTATGTCAACGTTACTCTTGATGATAGGACCAAGGAGGATCCATCTTCAAGAAGACGTATTTTTGTTGGATATAGTGAGGTGAGTAAAGCCTACAAAGTTTACATTCCTTCTACTAACAAAGCAATTCAGGGTAGAGATGTCATCTTTGATGAGAGGAACATTCCAAAGGTGTCTTCAAGCATGATTGATAAAGGTGTGGATGGATCTAATATTCTTGATGTTGATGTAAAGGATCCTACTTTGGATGGTGATGAAAATGGACCTTCATCAAGTCAAAAGCCAAGGAGAACATCAAGGGAAAGACAAACACCTTCAAGGCTCACATATGATGATAAGGGTAAGCAAACTGAAGTAACTCATTTTGCTTTTCTCATATCTTTTAGAGGATCTTCTTGTGTAGATGGAGCTATGCAAGTGGATGGATGTTATCTTGCTGTAAAATCAAGTAATGGATCTGGAAAACAAAATTTGTTCAATGACTTTGATGATCAAGTTGATGCTTAAGAGGTTGATCTCAAAGGGCTTCAACTAGTCAAAAAGGAAGTTGGCAATTTGGAGCTAGTCAAGAGCATCAAAGGAGAGGTAATTAGCAAAGATGTTTTGGATATATTTTTGTAGCTTATTGAAGACTCAAGTAAGGTCAAAAGATCAAAAATGAAGTTTTGTTCAAGTCTACTTTACTTGTTCTATCTCATGTTTAAGCATTTTCATGTGGATGTGTGCAGGTTGTCAAGATATGGTAAACTAGCTACATTGGTGAGCATGGTTTTGATGTTGGATTTGTACTAGCATTCTTGGCTGGTTTTGCTGATGGAAATGAAGCTATTAGAGGCTCATTATATTACTCATCCATGGCTAAGCTCTCAAGTGGTGAGCTACTTAGTGCCAATGTTTGGAAATTGTCAGTTTTTGGTGAATTCATGGTCATTTTCTTGTGTCAAGTGGATCTTGAAGATGGACCAGTAAAACTTGCTTGGTTTATGGAGTCATGTGGTGCTGGATTGGCATGGTTGATGAACTCAATTACTCATGGATTTCCAAGGCTTGATGGTTTCTTGTGGCAAGATGAAGATGGAGGCTCATTCATGGAGTGTCATGGTGGATACATGGCAACAAAGGACAAAAAAGGAGGAGATATGCAAGCAAATGTTGACCACTCACATTTATTGTTTGTTTGCTATATTTTTCCAATGAGTTCATAGTTGGAAACATGGTGGACTCATATCATTTACATTCTATGTGATTCTTCATGGCTCATTGAAGTGATATTGCAACATTTTGTGAGGGAGCAAATCACTACAAAGGAGGTGGAGCTTCAACATGTGTCTTCAAAGGAATGTGTAGCTGATATCTTCACCAAAGAATTGGGAAAGGACTTTTTCATGAAGCATAGGACTTCACTTGGAGTGTTATCAAAGTCTATGCTAAGACTAGTTGAAGAGGGAGTGCATGAAAGATTCAACTAGTTTGATCATATTTGCTATATTTCCATATTTGGCATATTGAGGCCAACTTTGTTTTTAGACTTAGAGAGTAAGTTTTCATTAGTCTAAATTTCATTTGGATAAACATTTCTGAAAGTGTGGGAAAGTTAGAAGGTGAGTTTGAGTAGATTCAAATCTAAATGTTGGGTACTTTGAATCTAGACCCAAAAATAGTAGGGTTAGCATTTTGGAAGGAAAGCCAAGTAGCCAAATGGGGTTTGGACCTACTGTAAAAGGATGTAACTTGTGGAGAGGGCTATCTTCTCTCTTCTCTATCTCATTTCATGCTTATACATGGTTCTTTTGGGTTCTACTATCCATTGGTGCACTATCTTGGTGATTGCTTGCAATTCTATGTGTAGAATGATCATTTATTGTTATTTTTGGATCCACACGTGTAAAATATAGCAGCTTGCTGGTTTTGTATGGACAACAACAATACTTTATCATTTCATTCAAGTTTGATCAGGTTCTATTAGTGTCTGCATCTAATTTTGTGTGTAGATGCTAATTTTTTTACATTGGTGACATTAGTAGGATTTTATTCTTTTGTAACCAAAGACTAGGGACATAGATTGGATCATCAATGATCTGAAATCTTTCACAGATGACATCTTGTATGTGCCCATGTTGCAGCAGGACTTGTTGTCAGTTGCAAGGATAGCAGATGCCAGAATGCACATAACATTTTCAAACGAAACGTGCAACGTTGTTGACGCCAACACCAGTACTCTGGTCACACAAGGTAGACGATGAGGCAACTTGTATCACTTGAGGGTACGCCTACCAACAGATGAAACACACCAAAAATCCATGAATCCATGAATGCTCTATTGGGAGACTGTGCCACATGAACCTAATGGCCTTGTACAATGCAAGCTAGCATGGAGCGATCACAAGGGTAAGCATTAGGAGTGCAACCAACTCAATGCCCTGTGATGCGTGCATAAAGGGGAAGATGTCCCGTACTCCCTTCACTAAGGATTCCTTCAGAGTAACAAAGCTTTCGGAGCTAGTACACTCGGACATCTACGAACCTGTTGTGTTGTCTATGTAGCATAGGGTTTGAACGCTGGGAGCGTCAACCCCACCTCAACCTGCATAGGACAAAGAGGTGAGAGAGAGAGAGAGAGAGAGAGAGAGAGAGAGAGAGAGAGAGAGAGAGAGAGAGAGAGAGAGAGAGAGAGAGAGAGAGAGAGAGAGAGCCCAAATAGCGAGAGGTTTGGGAGGCCTGAATACCTTCCCCAAACTATTCGGTCATTACTTGGAGAGAGAGAGAGAGAGAGAGAGAGAGAGAGAGAGAGAGAGAGAGAGAGAGAGAGAGAAATTTCTAGGTTGAGAAAGGCTTTGGGAGCTTGAGCACCTACCCAAAGCTATTCGTTCCCAACCAAGAAAGAGAGAGAGATATAGCTAGAGATGGAGATAGAAATAGAAAGAGCTAGAGCTTTATTAAGAATAGAGATGATGCAGTTTTCTAAAATTTTATTCTATTTAGGCCCCAAGTCTTTTATTCAAGTTCTATCTAGCCAATTTGCATGCTCATTGAGTTGGGCTCCAGTGCCCTTGCAATTACTATTCTAACTGTATAGTATACTGTGGTGGGGCCCACTAGGTAAGGCTTGGCCAATAGTATTTTAAGTGGCGAAACCCACCTATTTATTTGTGTACAGAAAATATCCACAACAGGGTCCTCAGCCCAAAGTAGTGCTGATTCCTCGGCAGTATGCCTGCATTTGTCGTGGAGGGGCGTTGTTTTTGGTTCGTTTATTACTAGGAGATGGATGCTTCAGAAAAAGTGTGGATAGAATTCGCTTATGTAAAACCTGAGGCTTTATTGGTTGTTGATTAGCAAGAACCTAGACTTGCCAGATTTTCAATAATACCCATAAAGGTCTGGTGGCCATTCCAAATAACCTTGTTCATCGACAATTGGGTAGTCGAGACATTCAATCAGAGTATCCCAAGATAAACTTGTTGATATGGCTCCTCATAAATTGGCGCAACTGGTCCCGATGTCCTAGACTCTCCCAATTCGTAATGTGAATATGACATGCTTGTTTGACTACTTTGTCTATCCAGGTATTCGTGGTATGCTTGAACCTGAATACTCTCCTCCGCAGTCAATCTTACAAATTGAGGACAAGGTTTTGTCGTTGTGAGCATTGGTGCTTGCTAGACTGGAAACCTATTCGGCCTTGGATTTCCTAGATTTGGCCTTTGAGAATGGATATACCCAGGTTTGGCATTGGTTTGGGCTGCTGCATTGTGGAACAATGAGACTTTGGTTGCATCTTGCTCGTTGAGGGGCAATCATCAACTTTAGTCTTTCCCTCGTCATTGCACTTCCCAGGTGAACATTGCATGACTGTGATTTTCCTTGGATCTTGTGCTGATCTGCCTTCAAGTCGCTTTGTTACCACAGATCCCCTTTGAAATTCATCACTAATTGATTTGTGCATTGATTGTGACAAGAATTCTGACTATCATTGGCTTGATGGATTCTACCAACTCTTGCTTCTATGATGTTGTTGTCCTTTTGTTCGTGGGCATCTTTGTGTGCCTTGGAGCTTTTGTCAGAATTTTTTCTTCCTCACTTAAAGTCCTTTTATAAACTTTCTAATTAATCAAATAACTATGTGACCATCGGGTTGGAAACTCCCTAAGTGGTTTGAGAGATTGTTGGAGACCCGCGACATGGATGACTTTCCAGGATCATCTAGCCAGGGAGAGCTACGAAGGTCAACAAGAGAGAAGACACAACCTGAAAGGTATGAGTTAGGGTTGCCTTGGGATCCGCAAACCCTTCAGCAGTATCCCCCACCAAAACTGGTGGCAGTCCCATGACACCTGCAAGATGCAGTTATTGTGGGCTTTTATTTGCTTCACGTCGAATCTTTGTTAAATGATGCTACACCTTCTCCATGAAATCGAGTCGGACAGTGTTGAGATCTAAATTGTGTGGCAAAAAACAACAGTGGGCTCTGACAATCCACTTTAAAGTTGTCCACATTGTGAATCGAGATTCCCAAGAGCCTCCCATCATTGTGGCACAAAAATACAATCTAGCCACTAGCAATTGATCCTTAATACTCTCTGACGCCATTGGCTTATTCGAATTGAATGCCAAAGGAGGAAGGCAATCATCCCATCGTGTTGCCACGGATGCCAATAGAGTCAAATCTTTTGCAAAGAGCGTTGATTGCCTCACTGTTAGATCGGGAGAGTGTATATACTCCCACTGGTATGCTTGTAGTGCCCAATGAAAATCCACTAAAATTGTGTTTGGGGAAATAGCTCCTATGTGTGGGGTCTATCAAATCAAATGAAACACATTCTACAGGTGAGATGTTATCAGAGTAGCACAACAGTACTACACTCCGGCTGATTAAGGTGTCAACAGATAGTCGAGAAATGTTCGATGTATTCGTAGTTGTGCAGACAATTAATTAATCGCATTCGTGAACTGTTCGTTTCTAGACAAAAGTCCTCAACAACTTAAGTCCAAGTTTACGGTTAAAGAGCACAAATAGTTTTGTACCACATTAGAAACTTATGTCAATTACAATCAAGAACATAGATCAAATACCCAATTTTTTAGACAGGGACTGTCATCTCAAATGTGTACATACAATTTTATTCAATGATTGCGCTAGACTGTACCAAATGTAGACGTTATTCGAGTGCCGAAAAGAAAGTATTCGCGACACACGAATAAGATGACTTTAAGACAGTTCTTTAGAGCATGTTTTACGGATACACACCAAATGACTGTAATGCGCTAGAGAGTCTTTCTGATCATAGAGAAATTCATGTAATGCGTTAGAGAGTGCTAGTAGACTTAGGATCACTCACACTCAACAGTGCGGAGAACAAAGATAAGGGAGAATAACTCTCAGCACTCTATTCACTTCTTCAAACTCTTACAAATACATAAACTCTTCTCTCTCGATGGTCGAGACTGAAGTAAGAGATCAATATATGTACTACGGGGCGGACAAACACACCTCTAACACTACAGGTGTGTCACTCCTGTGAAAAAGTCTAGTTAACAATAGATTGAGTATACATTCAGTTATACCATAAGAGGTATATCTAATTATGAGTTAAAATTACTCTAGTTTAACATGTCGATTCATACATAGTCGTTTCGCATGGATGGGCTAATAAAGGCCATCCAAGGCAATGTCTTCCCTTTTGAAGGTCTCGCCCTTTAAATACAAGGCAAGTACTTAGGAGATATATTCTCAAAAAATGATAGACCTCTTCATGATTTTATATTTATCCAGCTCATATCTTCATTTTCGAGTATATCATGTCATTTTAAAGTTGATATTCAATATTTAACAATTTCGTGGCATCACAATGCGGAAGGCGAGTCAGGAATGACGATCTTGCTGCGTGGACGACGTCGACTATGTGAGTTGGATGCTTGTTGAGATAACTCTGCCGATGCGTCTTTATAGATAGAAAGCACGGAATTCATACGAAAACCATGGAGTTTATTTTCAAGGTGGGAGGCTGCTAGGAGTGAGGACATAGGGCCATCAACAAATTGTTGCTTGGTATTGCTCTTGATGGCTCATTTGAGCTCTCCAAAGATGGTCTTGAACCAATTATATGGTTCCAGAGGAGCCTTGGCTATCTTGGCATGAGACTCAACTATCCTATGCAAAATCTGGGAAGTAATACAGTCTTTCTTGAGGTTGCCAACCATCAGAAAATTGTTGAGGAGCTGAGCAGCAGCCTGGATGACATGATCAGTAATGGCCTCTAGAAGATAGTCGTCATAAGTCCAGTGCAGATCATTGGTAATGTCAATATAAGGCATAATAGCCTGTTTGGCTTGCTTATGGTTTTGTGAGGCTTGGGTACTAGATGCTATGTGTGTGGCTCCTTGGAAAGTAATGTAAAGTTTGGATTTCTCTTCCTTCCAAGTACTGAAGGCAAGAGTGATAAAATCCATGTTGATTCTCCCTGAGAAGGCTCTAACATGAATACCCATTGTAGTAAGCAGAGGCTCCGCAAGGGTCATCCACTGAGTGACCATGTTTGTGCTAGGAAGGATCATGATATCCGTTGCAGATGGGACATCACGATGGATAGTGTAATGTGGTGACTGAGATGTATATATGAAAGACATGATGGAAAAGAACAGAAACTGAAAGTAATAGGCACGAGTGTATATCAGAAAACAATACTGAAAGTTTTCAAGGCTTTGGTCGTTGGAAAAATTTTCGTCTTCCAACACAAACTTTAAGAACTTTTTGGGAGAATGGAAAAAGAAAAGGCCAAAGAAGGAAGATCTATGGACATCGAAAGTTGTTAAAAAAAATATGTGTAGAACAAAAAACTTTAGAAAAAGATGTAAAGGCTAAAGGATGGTGAACTCGTCACTAGATTTTCTTGAAGAGCTTAAAACTAAAAGATTATAAAGGCTTGTTAGATGGAGGAAGAATTTTGATAGATCCCAGCAACATCAAAAGGAAGTTTGTGTCATCTTATGATGAATTGAGATTATAGATAGATCTATGTTGGTGGACAACTACTATTTATAAATAAGAGGCTAGATGTTGCAAAATTAGAAAATCGGAAGATTTACTAAAAGAGAAATAATTTTATGAAACTCAGTACATAGATTAAAAATCTTGAATGATGCTCGATACTCATTATAAAATAACCTTGAAGTTCATTACCAAGAAGTTGGATTTTTTGCTTTTTCATTTAAAAAACAAACAAGGTGGTTTCAAGTAGGAAAACTGAGTACTTTTTTGGATAATGTTTTCAATTTATGGTGGAATTGGATGCCTTTTTTTTTTTAACGAGCTATTCATGGACGAGACCTGGAAAAGGTAATGGATTAAGTTGGGACTATTTTTCCGTTTATTATAAAGAATTTGGGACTCTCTTATATCTCCTTAAGACTGTCAAAGCTTTGTTCAACATCAAGTATTATTCAATGAGAAATAATTGAGTAGATTTAGCATTCAAAGTGGGGTACGACAAAGATGCCCTTTGTCACCTTAGTTATATGCTATAGCCATGCAATATTTGATGAAGAAATTAGGGATGCAGTTTGAGATGGGAAGCTACAAGTTGGAAATTAAGGTTGATAGTCTCTTCATCACCTATTTGATGAGAACTAATATAACCTAGATGAAGATCCATTAAATGGATGTGAAATCAGTGGTATGGCTATGATGGTACTTAATTACTATCTTACAATCTGCAAAGTATAGTTACTATTTTTAAAAAGTTGCATAAACACTTTACAATCTATAACCTATTTTTGAAAAGTCAAAGAGCTACATATTTACTATTTTTAAAAATGTGAGCCACGAATAGGCCTCGGCCTTCGAATTTTTAAAAATAGTTATGATGAAAAAAAAAACCTTTGATGGTTGTTATGCCTGGAAAGGCCCTTCGGGGCCTTCCGTGCCAAGGAGGCATGCTCGGGCTGCCACCCTCAGGGCGACTCCCCTAGCAAAAGCCCCCTAGAGGGGGGGGCTTTCCCCTATATGTAATGAATAGTTGATGCTTATTATGACCATTAGGCTTATAAGATATCAAAAAATCATATACTCACATAAACATGGTGAATGGAAGCATATAGTAGATCATTGCCAAGCTAATTTTGCTACAAAAATTCATGCACAGTTATTGCTTACCTGAAAGATATAACCAAAAAACAAGAAATAGAGCAGTATGACACTTATTACCTAAAAATACACAGGAAAAAAGACATACAACATACATAGACAGAGAAGAAACATAGACAAAGGGAGGGGGAGAGAGAGAGAGAGAGAGAGAGAGAGAGAGAGAGAGAGAGAGAGAGAGAGAGAGAGAGCCCGTGTTATGTGTGCACGTGTCATTTTGGCCTTAAGAAAAACAATGCATGGGCATGTGTCAAGTTGCCTAAAAAATCTCGACACGTGCGCAACATGTGTTTAGACATGTTGATGTGGCATGACACATGTCGTGCACATACTCATCAGTGGTATGTATATCGTCTTCGTGTTGAGCGCGAATTGGTGAACTAAAC
>CM055095.1:59634413-59781913 GCA_029204225.1 Diphasiastrum complanatum | reverse complement strand
CTCTCTCTCTCTCTCTCTCTCTCTCTCTCTCTCTCTCTCTCTCTCTCTCTCTCTCTCTCTCTCTCTCTCTCTCTCTCTCTCTCTCTCTCTCTCTCTCTCTCTCTCTCTCTCTCTCTCTCTCTCTCTCTCTCTCTCTCTCTCTCTCTCTCTCTCTCTCTCTCTCTCTCTCTCTCTCTCTCTCTCTCTCTCTCTCTCTCTCTGTAAAGTCCTCACTACAGGATTCTAGTCTAAGCATACCAATCAAAGCAACAACACAAGGGAATGGGTGGTGAATAAACCAACCCAACCAAACCTAGATGGTACGGATCTAGCCCCCAAGCCATGGATCAATCAGAGTCATGGAAAGAGGAATCACACTAGCAGCATGTAGCCACCAATACCAGAATCAAGCTTACACTAGTGAGAGCCCAATAGGTATACTTATACCCTCCAAGGCCCATGCACCACTAGTAGTGCACTGTGACACCTCACTAGACACCTCTGTAGCCTATCTGGGCCACGTCATCCAATTCGCTAATGACTCACTCCAGATCTTGCTGTGGGCTATAGGAATTCTTTTCACACGTGTGAGGCCGTACAGCTCTGGTTTTGGCTGAGAAAATTCAAAAATTTGTACAATTTGACTCACACACCCAATTTGAGATAGTTTTGGTGCAAAATCAAGCATTTTCTATAGAGAATCTAATCCCTTGATTATTTCTTGGATTATATCAGCCAAGAAATTAAATTTGAAGCTTGAATTAGGTGCATTAATTGATTATCTCTGATTTTTTGAGTGCATGTTGAAGTTGAGAGAGATTTTGCTAAAAAACATAGATCAAGGAGTAATATGCAAGGTGAGAGGTTGAAATCCATTGTGCCATCACTCTAGATTTCTTCAAGAGTGATAGGGTCAAGTTTAGAAGCATCAATTTGCTAGAAAACATCCTTGGATCTGTCCTCCAAGTGAAACCTTTGAGAGTTTCTAGTGCATATAGAGCATCTATGCAAATCTTTTGTAGAATTTGAGATAGATTGGCTTCAATTGAAAGTTCTAGAAAAGAGATTGAGATCCAAGTCACATAATTCAATCCTACTCAATTTGTTTGAGTGTTTGTGAGGTTTGAAAAGAGTCATTAAGGTGTCTATGGCAAATGTGTAGAGAGAGATCCAATTTTCTAAGAGTTCCTTCCTTTGTAGAAGGCAAGATCTAGAAGCTCATTTTGTGTTGTTATTGGTGGAGAATTTGTATTCTCCTAGGTGATCAAATCGTTCTAAGTGGCATTAGCTCTTTGAAGCACAATATCTTAGTGAGAAAAATCACAACTTTTGATTTTGAATTTCATTCCAAGTCTTAAAAGGTAGAGTAATTGGTGGAATCCAATAGGGGTGATTGAATCAATTTATTGAGCAAAAATTGACATAGTATGTATGAAAATCAAATTAGTTCTATTCAACTTTCTTTGTGAGAGTGTGAGGGTCAATTTGAAATCCCATTGGATGTCTAGAATGAGGAGGAGTCCATATTTGAGTATTCATGCATGGTTGAGATCTTTGTGAATATCTAGTTGTCTAACTTTTTAAGCTTTGTGAAAAATTGGTGGTATAGTTTGTTGTCAAATCAAATCAAATTCATTCTAAATCTCAAGTGTGAGATTATTTGGATCAAGAGTGAGTAAAAAAGAAGTAATTAAGTTTGAGTTTCATGTATTTGGAACAAAACCCATCTTTTGTTCAAAAATCTCAAGTGTTGAGAGAGCTAGTCAAGTGAAAAGAAAAATCTAGGTGTCAAATCTTTTCATATCCATTTCGCCTTTCAAAAGAAAGAGTCATTGGTATTTGATGAGTCCAATAGGAGAGTGGATCTGATTTCTTTAGTGATTTGATTCAAAGATTGTGTGCTTTTTTCTTAATGATCAGAGCAAAGTTTCCAAGTGACTAGTCATTACTGTGAAATTTGATTCTTAGGTTTGTGAGCTAGATCTTTTGTAGATCCTTCTAGATTGTTAAAGATGTTCAAATCTAGTCTCTTGAGAGTCACAAATTACATTTGTAGAATCATATCACAGTTTTTTATTCACATCGAATCAATAGGTGGCATCCTATTGAAGGAAAGAAAGGATCCTAAGTGCAACCTTTGTGGCAAGGAAGGATATTTTTCCTCGAGATACTACAAAAAGAAGACAAATCCATCCAAGAAGAACCAAAGCAAGGGGGCCGAGGAGAAGGATGGAGCTTCAAGTTCAAAATGCAAATACAAGAAGGACAAGTCCAAGAAAAGGTGTTTCCTTTGTGGAAAGGTGAATGAGGCTTGGAGTCTCACAAGGACTTGCAAGATTTGTCTTCAAGATTCCATCACAGCACATGTCAAATCTTTTGAAATTTTTCATTTGGAAGTGCATTGTTTGGTTCAAGATGCAAAAATAGATGTCACTTTCATGAAAGTAATTTGGATTTATTTTATGTCCTTGGAAAGTATTTTGCTTGGAACTTTAGATAATTTCAACTTATTGTTATGATCCAAGAGACATCAATCAAGATAAGGAGCAACAATCACAAAATGAGAATAGTTTCATTTATGCTCTCATGTCAACTTATGAAAAACCATTTTGCTTTGAAGAGATTTTTGTATCTCAAAGGTGGATTAAGGCAATACTAGTTGAGTGTGATGCCTCAAAAGATAGCAAATTTTGTTTTCCTTGTAAGCTTACTTAGTTATGAAGTCAAGGAAATGGAAATATCTTCATAATGTAGGATCTTTTGGTTTCAATAAGATCATGAATGATGTGTTCATTCATAAAGATGAAAATTGTATGTTTGCAATCCTAAAGGCAAGTTGTAAACTTCTTATGAAAATAAGTGAAGCATCCAAAGTGGACACTTATATCCATAAGCAAGTAGTTAGTCTTATTGAGATGGAAATACCTTTTGATTTCAATATTGGAAAAATCATGCCAAATTGTGGTGATTTTTAAACTGATGTTTCTAGCATAAGTAATCTTGATAATCATAGGAAGTGCATATTGAATGGTCATACTTGTTGTGATCATTATGAGACATGGAGGTCTCGGATTTCCATCAAAAAGGAGCACCATGAAGAGGATCTTAAGGAGTCATCTCAAGGTTCAAATGTGCCAAGGATTAAGGAGGAGAATCCTTCTCAAGGTTCAAGTATGCCAAGGATTGAGGAGGAGAGACCTTCTCAAATTGTGATTCCAAAAAGAAACTCAAGAAATGTGGTTGAGTCCATGTGGCTCACATTTCAAGGGAAAGAGGAGCATATCTCATGTGGTATACATCACATACTTACTTCTCTTATGTCATTTGATAAATCAATTTGCTTTAGTGAGATCATTGCATCTCAAAATTGGAGTAAAACCATACTAGTTGAGTATGAAGTCTCTCTTGAGAATATAGATGATGTTCTTAAAAGGTTGAAATTGATTTTAAATCAATTAGAAAGCAAATGGTTATTTCATCAAATATATGCTCTTAAGTCATGTAAGAGCAAAAGTGATTTGTTCACTCATAGTTTGAAAATTTGTATTGAGGCAGATTGTAAACTCTTTATGAGAGTAAGTGAATCATCTTCTAAAGACACTTATCTCCATAAAGTATTTAGCCTCATTGGATCTGAGATTAGCATGGTAAACAAGCATGAAGATATGATGCAAACACTTTGTTATTATAACGTGCATAGTCTTGCCAATTTGGATGAGTCTAATTCTCTAGATCGTGGTAACATGATGTTAGACCTTTGTGATCCTAATAAATCAAGAAGAAATCTTTATTTTCTCATGAAGGAGCATGCACATGAAGAAGTAGCAAGCCTCAAGGTCAAGCATCTACATGAAAATTCGAAGGAATCAATTTTGGAGGTGCTAGGATGGTGCAAAGCTCTGAAGCTCATCAAAGATGTCAACATCAAAGAAGCACTATCATGGATATGGTGATTTCAAATCAACATCAATCTCATTGGCTGGTCTTCACACCTTTTGAACTAGAAAAGACCAATTCAGCCCATGGAGTCAAGTTCAAGATCATCATGTTTTCCATCAGGCTAGATTTTTGAGGAGTATGAAAAATGCAAAAATAAGCTTGGTAGAGGCCAAAAATCTTGTATATAGATAAACACACATGTGTGGAGCCTGTTTCCACGTGTGAAATAGTGTACTTGTCATGTACCATAATCATATAGGTTGTACATATGATTTAATTCAAATTCTAGTGGCTAAAAGAGTGAGTCCAAAAGAAGTGATTAAGTTTGATTTCCATGTATTTGAAACAAAACCCATCTTTTGTTCAAGAATCTCAAGTGTTGAGAGAACTAGTCAAATGAAAAGGAAAATCTAGTTGTCAAATCTTTTTCATATCCATTTCAACTTTCAAAAGGAAGAGTCATTGGTATTTGATGAGTCCAATAGGAGATTGGATCTGATTTTTTTAGTGATTTGGTTCAAAGATTGTGTGCTTTTCTCTTAGTGATCAAAGCAAAGTTTCCAAGTGACTAGTCATTACTGTGAAGATTGATTCTTAGGTTTGTGAGCTAGATCTTTTGTAGATCCTTCTAGATTGTTATAGATGTTCAAATCTAGTCTCTTGAAAGTCACAAATTACATTTGTAGAATCATATCCCAGATTTTTATTCACATGGCATCAATAGGTGGCATCTTATTGAAGGAAAGAAAGGATCCTAAGTGCAACCTTTGTGGCAAGGGAGGATATTTTTTCTCGAGATGCTACAAAAAGAAGACCAGTCCATCCAAGGAGAACCAAAGCAAGGGGGCCGAGGTGAAGGATGGAGCTTCAAGTTCAAAATGCAAATACAAGAAGGACAAGTCCAAGGAAAGGTGTTTCCTTTGTGGAAAGGTGAATGAGGTTTGGAGTCTCACAAGGACTTGCAAGATTTGTCTTCAAGAGTCCATCACAACACATGTCAAATCTTTTGAAGTTTTTCATTTGGAAGTGCATTGTTTGGTTCAAGATGCAAAGATAGATGTCACTTTCATGAAAGTAATTTGGATTTATTTTATGTCTTTGGAAAGTATTTTGCTTGGAACTTTGGATAAGTTCAAACTTATTGTTATGATCCAAGAGAAATCAATCGAGAATAAGGAGCAGCAATCATAAAATGAAAATAGTTTCATTTATGTTATTATGTCAACTTATGAAGAAGCATTTTGCTTTGAAGAGATTTTTGTATCTCGAAGGTGGATTAAGGCAATACTAGTTGAGTGTGATGCCTTAAAAGATAGCAAAATATGTTTTCCTTGTAAGCTTACATTAGTTATGAAGTCAAGGAAATGGAAATATCTTCATAATGTAGGATCCTTTGGTTTCAATAAGATCATGAATGATGTGTTCATTCATAAAGATGAAAATTGTAAGTTTTCAATCTTAAAGGCACTTTTGTAAACTTCTTATGAGAAGATCCGATATTGTCAAGAAAGAATTATTATCTATATTATAAGTAGGCAAAGTGATCAAAGATTTATCAGAAGGAGAAAGGGTAGTGGTTGTTCTAGGGCCTATAAACGATGTCCTATTTTGAGCAGGATCAAAATCTGAACAATCATCTAAATTAATGCTCGTATCAATAAAAAAAGTATCTATATCTACAATCTTTGACTTTTCAGACTTTGTACCACTGGAAGAAGCAGCTTCAGAAGTGGAAGGGCCAGCTTTCGAATCGTCAAAAATATTTAACAAAAGAAAAAAATACAAATGGAGACTGAAAGTCAACAAATCTACATTTTTTATTGTGTATTGGGCACTCATCTACAGGCTTGAAATCATTATGTAACTTGGTGAACATGTTGTCAAGCTTAGCTTTATAGCTATGCTTGTTGAGTGCCACCAAGTCTTGATAATGAATCATGTCCTTATTTTGAGATCTGAATAACGGAGTACTGAGCAGAGACTTAAATCTGAGATATATCTCGGAAAATGTCTCCACAGTAGGACCTTCGGTAATAGAAAAAAGAATAAAAAGAAAAGGAGAAAAAAGAGATTTTTTTATACTCCAAATTATCACTAATACCAAATTCATGAAAAAAAAAAACAAACTAGAATCAAAATTAGACATTTTAAACAAAAAACTAGAGATGTAAAATTCCAAATATCGCTCTCAAGCACAAACTGAAGGTCAGACAAGAACCTCAAGGCAATGTGCGCTCAAAAGAGATATTAGAAATTAGGGTATCGGATCTGAACGAGTGAACAAAGAACAAAAAAGAAACGAGATGTAAGGCAGGCTTGAATGCGATACCGGACGAGGTAGTATCGGTTCCAGACGCAAGTAAGTCAACGGAGGGTAATCAGTGCAAATGGCGTGCTTGAAATCGATATCCGACAAAGAAATCAAAAATTTGCGTGAAAATTCGAGCCGAAAATGACCTGTTTATAAAAATAATTTTGCACGTGTGAAGGAGTTACAAAAGAACACGTGTCAAATATGATTGGTCAGAATGAATACATCGTATAGACAATGACTGATCTGACATCTGTCACGTGTGAGAATGACACACGTCGAAACAAGGCTCGTGCACGTGTCCCAATCCACGTGGCCTCATAATTGAGTCATCATTGTCAGTACAGACATTCCACATGGACCAATTAGATGATGACACATGTCTTCGATCGTTTTTTCACACGTGCAAAAATCTCGTATATATAAGTCCTAGGAATTTTCAGCCGTTACAACCAAAATGACGGCGTAACTGGGAGGCTTGAAATCATTCGTCTCATGGACGGATGATCACATAGAGTGTGCTTGGATGATCCATTTATAGATTGCATCCATGTTAACTACAATAAATGTTTTTTCCGTTGTACTTGGAAGTTTTTGGCTTTTGTGACAACTATACATAGTATATACGGTCAATGAATCAGAGAATGTTGACGCAAATGAGGACCTCAAAAGTTCTCTCACTTCGCATTTTACGTGAAGTGGTTTTCTCTCACTTCGCTTCTTTTTGGAAAGTGCCTAGGCTAGAATTGTCGATTGTCAGGTTTTTCTCTCTCTTTGGGATTTTGCAAGAAAGTCGACAGTGCTCTTAACCCAAATATTGACTATTTTAAAATTTATAATCCAATAGTCAAGCACTCTTCAATCAAAACTCTACTTTCATATGTTGTTGCAACTACTTTTGAGATACATCAATCATATGTACAAACAACTTAACTAAATGTAGTAATTGAAGATGGTATTTACAGGATGTAGCCACATGGTTCTGTACTCAATGGAAAAGAAAATCATGCATGCAAACTATATACAGCACTTTATGGCCTGAAGCAATATGCTAGAGCTTGGGTTTAGAGGATAAACACCTTTCTCATTCAACAAGGTTAACAGTCGATTTCAACATTTACTTCAAGATTGTGCAACATTTTCACTATGTTGATGAGAGAGAGAGAGAGAGAGAGAGAGAGAGAGAGAGAGAGAGAGAGAGAGAGAGAGAGAGAGAGAGAGAGAGAGAGAGAGAGAGAGAGCAAAAAAAGATTGTGCAAAAATAGATGATGATCAACTCTTGATCATTGGAATGTTTTCGGAGGATTGAAACCTTGGGCAGGCTTCTGATCATGCGAATGATGAAGCAATTCAGGCCTCTCAGCCTTCGAATGATCAGAAGGTTTGCAATGGGTCCTTTCTTAACCGCCCCTATGAGTGGTGATAGGAATGGAAATTGTAGCTATGGCTTTTAAACTTCTTGCAAGGTAATGAGTGTTTATGCAAGAAGATGGCATTCTATCAAGAATGATAAACTGCATGGCCTTAACATGTCTTCTGGGAAATAAAACAATGATCTGCCAGCTTTTGAAAATAAGGTAGTTAGTCTAGCTACAACATCTACCAGTTTGCTAACTCAAAGTGAAAGCTCCATCTAGGATTTGGAAGCTAGAGATGGTTTGACCAGCAATGAAAGCGTGGACGCTATTTCTTCAAACATTGTTTATAGCAAAATTCCAGGCTATGTTGAAGCACCTAGTACAATTCATGTTGTTGGGACTGGTTCAGAGACATGGGATGATGATATGGGATGACCTAGAAAAATGATATGATATCTCATTTCTCCTGTTGATTCCTTTGCAAGATCTTCCCGATCCATCATCCCTTGTGTTCGCCACATAGAGAGAGAGATTTTGCTCTTTGTTGCACGCACGAGAGACAAAGAAAAACAACGAGATATGCGCTGGAGAGATTCTTCCCTACTCCACGCGCACGCGTGCGTGCGCGCGCGCGCGCAAGAGAGAGCGAGAGAGAGAGAGAGAGAGAGAGAGAGAGAGAGAGAGAGAGAGAGAGAGAGAGAGAGAGAGAGAGAGAGAGAGAGAGAGAGAGAGAGAGAGAGAGAGAGAGAGAGAGAGAGAGAGAGAGAGAGAGAGAGAGAGAGAGAGAGAGATTCCCATGACTAGTCTCAGGTAGTGTGTCCACACTAGGGAATGGTAGACCAACAACCCGTAAGTTAATTGTGACTATAAGGGAATTGGGGCTCATATGTGTACATGGTCATAATTAATGGTTGTAGGCCTAAACACTTGGTGGTGGACTTGGTATGGGTCTATTAGTGAGTCATTAGGGAATTGGATGACGTGGCCCAGATAGGCTACAGAGGTGTCTAGTTAGGTGTCACAGTGCACTACTAGTGGTGCATGGGCCTTGGAGGGTATAAGTATACCTATTGGGCTCTCACTAGTGTAAGCTTGATTCTGTGATTGGCAGCTGCATGCCGCTAGTGTGATTCCTCTTTCCATGACTCTGATTGATCCATAGCTTGGGGGCTAGATCCGTACGATTTAGGTTTGGTTGGGTTGGTTTATCCACCACCTGTTCCCTTGTGTTGTTGCTTTGATTGGTATGCTTAGACTAGTATCTTGTAGTGAGGACTTTACATTGGTATCAGAGCCAGTCTAGGCAGGATTTTGTTATTGTAAGTGCTGTGGAAATTCTTGACGTTTTCTTGAGATTCCGGTGGAGTAAGCAACAAACTGTGGAATTTTGGGATTTTCTTCCCATTGGAAACTTTTCACGAAGTGCAATCGTTTGTGTGGTAAGTGCACTACCAGGATCACATTCGATTCGGTTTTGTGTGCATTTAAAATTGATTTTTGGAAGAAATTTCGTTTGAGTTCTATTGTTGCCGTTCTGAATTTCTGATAATTTGTTGATCTAGTTTTATATCGGATTTGAATTCGCCTATAGAACCATTGAAATAGTTGGATGATGTAACTATTTTTTTGAGATGTTCCACCGTGTTGTGTATTTGGATGAAATGCTGCTCTGGCTTGCCAATGCGATGTCTCCATTCCTTGTGATGACCAAATACTTAGACTACTGTAAGCTTTTGCAAAAAATAATGCATGATGTCGTAAAATGTGCTGCAATATCAGAGATACAAATATTGTCATATTAATCATTTTAAATTTAGCATATGTGCAATGAGATTATAAATCGAAGAGTTAGTTACATTGAAAAGAGATTTACCATATAATGTGTAATATGATCTTCACCCCAGGCGTCTTTAACTGCATCCACAAACTCAATTGTTGATTTCTCAATTAGTAGGACATCAGTATCAGATAGTTTATCTTTTCTGAGCAATTTGACCATGTTGTCAAGCTTTGTCCAGACTTCAACTTTTTTAATCCTCGTTATTCTTTTTTCTTCAAAATCCTTTGTGGCATTGAGTACATCTATCCAAATTGAGTACTGGATTTTAGTTTGTTTTCCAGAATGATTTGATAAGAAACGACGAAGTTTGGATCCTCCTATACTTGGTTTGCATGGGATGTTTCCCATTTTTCCTGAAGGCTTCTCGTCCTTTTGTATTTTAACGTGTCCTTTATGAAGTCCCGCTTTTGATAAAACTTCTTCCAATCGAGCTACTGCCTTTTTGGCTAATGACTCTAGCTTAGTATTCCAAGCAAACAAAATATGAAGGTATATCAATTTTTTGATAATTCTAACCTCTCCATGTAGTGTACAAATGTGAACATTTTTAAGCGAAATCGGTAATACTGGTTTCCAAGTCGGATCTTATATATCCCTTGAAACTCTCGTGCTCTTCGACATGTCATGTGTAGTTTTCATGCAATAGAGGCATGGATGTTTTGAATTTGCTCCATGTGAGACGTTGAACATGCACTTCAACGACTTCAGGTCTCCAGCCAAATGCCATCCCACCTTAAAATCACCTATTCCAGGAACATTGAGTGGTGTGTCACTCATATGATTCTTAACTATCTCTAGATATTCTGTTTTACTAAAAATCCAAAATAGAATGTCATGATCTTCTTTTAAAAACTGTTTGAAACACAAAATCATGAACTATTTTAGGAGAATTGAACTTAGACCTATAATAACAGAACAATATTAGCTTAAAACACAAAACCATTAATTCTTGAAATGAATTAGTTGCTAGCACTCAATAGAATAGATTTAAACCTGGAAAGCTGCCAACCACCAAATATTATTTTCGGATTGCACACCGAAATCAAGACTCTCCGAGTTTATCGTATTGCTTAATGCTCCATTCATAATTGTAACACTAACCCTTTCCAGCTTTTGTCCCGTTATTACTTCTAACTTGAGAACTAATATCAATTTTTTAACACTTTCATTTGTGATTCCATAAAACTTTACAATAAATCTCAGTAATGATTCAGATTTACAAATATATTGTTGGTAGAATCATATGACAAAGTGCCATGTTTTGAGTTATAAATTTCATTTATATGGTAAGGAATACCAATGATGTTTTGCAAAGCCCTGTTTAACACATCCCTCTCTAATTTGATTTGAAAGGGCTGGGGAATAGGAAATTTTTTTATATGTACTTGTCCAAATGCCTCTTTGATAATTTTAAACATTGTGTCATATGCATCCCTGCTAATACCAGAATAATCACATGCCCCTTGTATCAATTTTCGGTCAATGATCTTGCCGACTTCGCCCATAAGGGCCTCTGCAATCTTGGACTTGATTCAAAAATATCGTTGATTTCCAAGTAGACTTGTTGTTGACTTGGCTGTAAGTACTGCACTCAAAGACATTCCAATCATGTCCTTGTCTTTCAGATCTTCATTGGTGACTAAAGCTAATCTGCAAAAGAAAAATAAGATTTAGAAAAAAAAAAATTCACAACCATTGAGTGCTAGATGAAACAAAACACATGAATAGTTTAAAACATAATCTTACCTGAAAGCATATATTCTTTTTTTCCGTTGACCCCCACTTGTTGAAAGCTCGTCAATACTTTTTAAAATAACTCTTTTTCTCTTATTGTTCAGTATTTTCTTCCGTAATGTGTTTACTTCTACATTTATTTGACAATATAAGGTATGCAATGTTTGTACCATTAGTTTAATATTGTCAGTTTCTTGGTTGAGGTTTAATATAATATCTTGCAAACGAGAATTATCTATCTTCAAGTTTTCATTCTCTTCTTTTGTTTGCAAAAAAATAGTTTCTCTTTCTCGGTAGTCAATAAGCAAACCATTCAACATATTTTCCAAACAATGGATTTTTTTCATGTAAGTGTCCACTTTGGATGCTTCACTTAATCTCAAGAGGAGTTTACAATTTGCCTCAAAACATTTGAAAACATGATTTTCAAAAAAGTGAGTACCAAGCTCAATCTTGTTCTTACTAGAACCAAGAGCATTCTTTTGACAATACAATTTCTTGCTTTCAAAAAGTATTGGAAACATATCTAAGTCAATAATGACAAGAAACATGTCCATACCATAAGCATCATACAAAACTAGTATAGCTTTTCTTGAACTTCGAGATCCAAAAAATTCAATGAAGCAAGATAGCATTTCAAGCAAAGGAAGAGAAGCATATATGAATGTGTTGTAGTAGATACAACATGAAAGATGCCCCTCTTACAGTTTTGTATTCATTGTCTTGTCTATTCAATAGAGAGGAGTGGAGAAGATTGTAACGACTATGTTGTGTCTTATTCTTCATTGTCTGATTTCTCTGTTGTGATCCTAGTTCATTGGTTAATGGATTAGATGAGTGATGATTACACGCATTGAATGTGATTGCTTCTAATTGTTGTAATCTCCTTTAAGTTTTCCAATAGACTGAAATTAGGGCTATGAAGATCAATGATGCCATACTTATTGATGTATAACTATGAAATTGTGCAAAAAATAAACATGTCTGCCTACGTAACATGGTTGTCCTAATTGTCTCAAAGTGTGTAGAATAATTGTCTAAAAGTATTGCATTATGATCCCAGCTTCTTCAATATACTGATCCAATATTTTTTAGTCCTCGACATCCATCACAGTCACGCAAGCTTTCCAAGCTAATCAGCTTTTAGTATTCAATGGATCGTCATATCCTGTGTCATCTTTCCCGAGCAACAGTTTTTTGGATTAATCTTAAACATCAATGAATTATATGGTATCCCACTCAGTTTATCTTTTAACATTTTATGACAACTATTCTATGCTGTTACATACTTTCAAGCCTTGATTGTCTATGAAATCAATATGAAATTTATCTGAAACATGATTTTATTCTATAAACAAAGTTTGAAGTTGGCCAACACTTAAGATGTTCTTTGTATGCTTTGGGACAAAAAGAACAATGTTGAGAAAGAGATCTTTGGAAGTTGCAAGCTTCAAGGGAATAATCCCTACTCCTTCAATATTGCACTCATGCTTGCTTGCAATGTATATGGTCTTCTTGACTCCATCATAAGGCATAATAGATGAAAAAGAGTGCTTGGAGCCACACATATGTGAAGATGCTCCACTATCAATATACCATGAGTCATCCTTGTTGAAGGTGGAAGAGGAGAAGCTTGATGCCATAAGAGAGCCTTCTCCATCACTTGCAATATAGTCTTCTTTCTCATTGGTGATGTTGGCTTGATTGAGTTGATTCTTCTTCTTGAAGCAATTTGGGGCATAATGGCCTTTCTTGCCACAGTAAAAACACTTGATATTCTTCTTCTTCTTGAGATTTGAAGTAGAAGCATGAGAGGTATCCTCCTCCTCCTCTCCATCTTGTTCTTTAGCTTTGTCATTAGAGAAGTGATGGTGTTGCTTCTTACTCCTCTCTTTGTGCTTGGCAAATGGAACTTTGCCAACATCAGGATTGAGTGATAGCTTGTCCATCCTCAAGAGTTTGTACTCTTGTCTTGATTCTTCAGAAATAAGCACACTTTGAAGGGCCTCCAAACTTGGTAGCTCCTCCTTGATGGCATAGGATTGGACAAGGTTGTCATATTCATCTCTCAAGCCATTGAGAATGACTTTTGACTAGCTCACTTTGATTGATTGAGTCACCAATACATGCAAGCTCCATGAATATCCTTGACTCTCAAAACATAATTAGATGCACTCTCATCACTCTTTTTACTACTTTGGAAGATTTGATTTCTAAGAGTGAGGAGCCTAGAGTGTTGAAAATTGTCACTTCTCACTTGACATTGGTTCATGTAAATATTGATCAAACATTAGAATATGTTGATGATATGATTTCACACGTGTGGAGCATGTTCCCATGTGTGAAAGGATGTACTTTTCATGTTTGTATATATCCAAATTGATTTTGTATCATTCTAGTTAGTGTGAACATGAAATGACTAGTTTTTAGTCAAGTTGACTAGTCACCTACAAATTAGCTTTTCCTTGCATGTGCATGAGTAAATGCTCCCACATGGCAAGTGGATGTTCACATGTGTGTATAGAGTACTAGAAGATAAGAGTTGACCATTTTCCTTAGATCCTATTTTGTAGGGAATATTCCTATATTCTAGGAGACTAGCTTTTTGGATTTTAGTCATATTCTAGAAGGTCAACTATTGGATAAGGATCAAGGATGGATCAAATGGATAGATATGAGTGATGTGGCACTCTTCACACGTGTGAAGGCCTGCTGGACTGTACCAGACTCATGGATGTACTTGATCCATAAAAGGATCATCATTTTGCTAAGAAAATTGATGAGACTTTTGCACTCTACACTTTTGTGAGATTTCTAGTCATTTTATGCATGATTGCTATCTAGTATCATTGTACTTGTTGTTTCAGGTGCAGGCCGTACAGTGGACAGTAATCCACACGTGTGAAGCCGCTCTCACTAAAAAATGATGTGTTGATCCATTGCTCTTGCTTAAATCCAAGTGTAGTGAATCTAGATCAAGATCTAATGTGTAGAACTTGATAGATTCATTGATTAAGAAACCAATAACTCTCTATGATTGTAAAGTACAATCATTATTGTCCTAAAAACTGTAAAATTTATCATGGTATCAGAGCTAAGTAAGAGAGTGATCATTGAATCATAAATCTTGTAAAGATCATTGGCAAAATTTGTTTTTTGGCCAATACTAGTGAGGGCGAGTTCTTCTAGAGTGATAGCTTGTAATCATTTGGATCAAAACGACTTGGAGGCTGTGTATGTACTTTTCACACGTGTGAAACCGTACAGCAACTTTCAATTCAAGTTACTTTGTGTTTTTTGGTCCCAAAATCACAATACTAGTTCATTTTTGGTGCTTTTTGAAGCATAGTATTGATCTAGATTCATTCTAACTAATGCCTATGACCAAATAGTGTTTTGGATCATTGAAGCATTTCTTTTTAGAGTCTAAGATCAGATCTAAGAGGCTGATTTGTTCAGATCCTTAGTTGAAGTGAAATCTCTAAGAAAAGTGTAAAGCAATTTTTTTTGTGAGAGTGAAAGCTAGAAATTTTTGGTAAGATCTTTGAGTATCATTCAAGCTTGTGTGTTAGTTTGATAGAGACAAGCCTATAGGCATTCTAGTAAGCTTTAGGCCACTTCATAGATCTTTTAAAATTCAAAAATCTTTGTGATTTTTAAAAGAGCATTCATTCTAAAATGTCATCCATGGGTGGATATTTGATGGAACCAAGTGAGAGACTCACTTCCACAAATTATTCCATTTGGAAAGTGAGAATGGAATCACTCCTAGTGATCCATGATCTATATGACATAGTTCAAGGAGTAGAGGAAGAGCCTCAAACTCCCCAAGAACAAGCCAAATACAAGAAGAGAGCAAGATTAGCTCTACATTGCATAAAGTTAAATGTATGCAATGACCTCTTGAAAGAGGTGTCTTCTTGTACCTCATCCAAAGAGGCTTGGGATTCATTAAAGAGCATTTATGAATCCAAAAATACTTCAAGAATCCTCATGCTAAGAAATCAAGTTTTCCAAAGCATGAAAGGAAGTGGAGAGAGTGGACAAGAGTATGTTCTTAGGATCAAATCTCTTAACAAGGAGTTAAGTGCAATAGGAGAGAAGATCCAAGATCAAGAACTAGTACAAATCATTTTGAATGGTCTAAGTGATGAGTTTACCAACTTAGTCCAATCATTTGCCATTCAAGACTCTCTTCCATCCATTGAAAAGTTGCACAATGTTCTTGTGGCCGAGGAGAGTAGGCTTCTACACCTCAAGACAAGAATGGATAGCATGTCACTTAATGGAGGAGAGGAGAAAGCTAACTTTACATCTAAAGGCAAGAAAAAGCAAAATCCATTCAAGAAAAATCAAGGCAAGGAGGCCGAGATGAAGAATGGAGGATCTACCTCCAAAGGCAAAGTGAAGAACAAGGCAAAACTAAAGTGTTTCTTTTGTGGAAAGAAAGGACACTTTGCCTCAGAATGCTACTTGAAGAAGAATCAACAAGCCAAAGGAGATCAAGGGAACATTGCTCAAGAGGAAGAATATGAGGATGGATTCAACACATCCTTAATGGTTGCATCTACACCAACTTCAAGTCAAGACAAATGGTGGATAGATAGTGGGGCTAGTTCCCACATGTCCTTTAACAAGCATTATTTTTCTACTCTTCTATCTTGTAATGACTCTAAGAAGTCAATATACACTGCTAGTGATCAAGCATGCAAGATAGATGGCATAGGATCTATACCTCTTTGTTTAGGCACATCTAAAAGGATAGATCTAGATAATGTTTTGTATGTTCCTACCATTTCAAGAAACTTGCTTAGTGTAGGACAATTAATGGACAATGGACTAGATGTACATTTCAAGAATGGAGTTTGTTCCATCTTGAAAAATGATAAGTGCATAGCTAGTGGCATTAAGCAAGGTAGACTTTTCAAGTTGGATGCTAATGTTGCAAGTGAAAGTGTGAACTTGGCTAGGGAGGAGCTAACTCAAGTGGAGCTTTGGCATAAGAGATTAGGCCATCCTAATCTTCAATCTATGGAGTCAATGGCAAGCAAGGAACTAGCTCTCGGCCTACCAAGAGCTTTCAAGAAGTGTGGAAAAATGTGTGAGGCATGTGGCCTTGCAAAGTCACACAAATCTTCTTACAAGAAATCTTCATCAAGATCTCTCTCTCCCTTGGATCTCATACATTCTGATGTACATAGTTTTTCACATGCAAGTAATGGAGGTGCCTTGATGTATGTAACTTTTATAGATGATTGTACTAGATTCACATGGATTGAGTTACTATCAAAGAAAAATCTTGTTTATGAAGCTTTCATTAAGTTCAAGTCTCTAGTAGAGAAACAACTTAGTACTTCTATCAAAGCACTAAGATGTGATAATGGAGGAGAGTACACCTCCAATAAAATGAAAGACTTTTGTGAGATCAATGGTATTAAGTTACAATACACTTGTTCCTACACCCCTCAACAAAATGGGGTGGCCGAGAGGAAAAATAGGAGTCTATGTGAGTGTGCAAAGTCCTTGAGGCTTGATGCATCACTTCCCATCTCATTTTGGGGAGAAGCCATAACATGTGCTAATTATTTGTGTAATAGACTTCCTAGTAGTGCTATAGATGGGATCTCACCTTATCAAGCCTTGTTTGATAAGAAACCCAATGTAAAATATTTTAAGATCTTTGGATGTACTTGTTATGTACACATTCCTTTGGAGACTAGAAGGAAAGAAGATGCTACCTCCTTCAAAGGAATCTTTGTTGGCTATGGAGAAAATAGCAAGGGATATAGGATATATGATCCTACATCCAAGAAAGTAAAGGTAAGCAAGGATGTACTTTTTGATGAGTCACAATTTGCTAAGAGCTTGTCAAATGGATCTAACCCATTGTGCATTGAAGATCTTGACAAATCCGAGGAGGATCTTGACAAACCCGAGGAGGATCATGACAAACCCGAGGATGGAGATTTGGATCCAAGTCAAAAGGGGCCAAGAAGATCATCAAGGAGCAAGGCCGAGCCCTCAAGGCTTACCTATGTGGACAAGGGAAAGCAAAAGGAAGGCTCTACATCTTCTACCTCTTACTCTTTTTTAGCTACATTGATTGAAGAACCATCATCTTTTGAAGAAGCATGTAAATCTAAAGTTTGGAGAGATGCAATGCAAGTAGAGTATGATGCATTAGAAGAAAATCATACTTGGAATCTTGTAAATCTTCCAAGAGGAAAGAAACCACTTGCATGTAAGTGGATTTATAGAATTAAGTACAATCAAGATGGATCTATTAGTAAATACAAAGCTAGGCTTGTTGCTAAGGGATTTCTTCAAATAAAAGGATTGGATTATGAAGAAACATTTGCACCTGTAGCTAAGCTTGTAACTATTAGATTAATCATTTGTATTGCTACTTTGTTCAAATGGGATCTCTACCAAATGGATGTGACAAATGCCTTCTTGAATGGCTTCTTAGAAGAGGAAATCTACATGATGCAACCCGAGGGCTTCATCAAGATTGGTGAGGAGCAAAAGGTGTGCTACTTAAGGAAGAGCCTATATGGCTTGAAGCAAGCACCTAGAGCTTGGTACTCTAGGTTGCATGATTTTCTCTATTCCCTTGGCTTTGTACTAAGTGCTTATGAACCTTCTTTATATTTCAAATGTAATGAAGGAAAGATCATCATTTTAGTTCTTTATGTTGATGACATCATTATGACAGGAAATGATGATGATGGCATAGGCAAAGTAAAAGTTGACTTATCTAGTGAGTTCAAGATGGTAGATCTAGGCTTCCTAAAGTTTATACTTGGGATAGAAGTGTCTAGAAGTAGCAATTGTACTTTCATAAGTCAATCTAAGTATGCTACTTCCATTCTTGAAAGATTTGGTATGAAAGATTGTAAGGGGATTGACACCCCTATGGAGCATGTTGTGAAAGCAACTAATGAAGGTGATGAAGCATCCTTTGAGGACATCACTCTCTTTAGGAAGCTTATAGGCTCTCTAATCTATTTAACCATCACTAGACCTGACTTAAGTTTTTGTGTAAGCAAGTTGAGTCAAAGTATGCAAGCTCCTTTAATTCATCATTGGAAAAGTGCCAAGAGAGTACTTAGATATGTTTCTAGTACTAGATTTTTTGGTATACTTTATGAAGGATCTAACTTGCACTTGAGAGCCTACTCGGATTCAGATTTTGCAGGTGACAAGATGGATAGGAAGTCCATTAGTGCATTTGCAACATTTCTTTGTGGAGGAGTGATATCTTGGCTTTCCAAAAAGCAAGATACAATCTCACTATCTTCTTGTGAAGCCGAGTACAAGGCATTGACTTCAACAACCAAAGAGCTCTTATGGCTAAGAAGACTCTTGATGGAACTACATGTGCTAGAGGCCGAGGAGATCCCTTACATATTTTGTGACAATCAAGCTTCTCAACAAATTGCTTCAAATCCTATCTTCCATGCTAGAACAAAGCATATTGAGATAGCTCACCACTTTGTGAGGGAGAAGGTACAATCCAAGGAAGTGCAACTACATCATGTACCATCATCCGAATGCATAGCTGATATCTTAACCAAACCATTGTCCAAAGATCCATTTTTTAAGTTAAGATATGCTCTTGGAATTGTAGATAGATGTACACTAGATTTGCCAAGTTAGAAGTGAGGAGGAGTGTTGAAAATTGTCACTTCTCACTTGACATTGGTTCATGTAAATATTGATCAAACATTAGAATATGTTGATGATATGATTTCACACGTGTGGAGCATGTTCCCATGTGTGAAAGGATGTACTTTTCATGTTTGTATATATCCAAATTGATTTTGTATCATTCTAGTTAGTGTGAACATGAAATGACTAGTTTTTAGTCAAGTTGACTAGTCACCTACAAATTAGCTTTTCCTTGCATGTGCATGAGTAAATGCTCCCACATGGCAAGTGGATGTTCACATGTGTGTATAGAGTACTAGAAGATAAGAGTTGACCATTTTCCTTAGATCCTATTTTGTAGGGAATATTTCTATATTCTAGGAGACTAGCTTTTTGGATTTTAGTCATATTCTAGAAGGTCAACTATTGGATAAGGATCAAGGATGGATCAAATGGATAGATATGAGTGATGTGGCACTCTTCACACGTGTGAAGGCCTGCTGGACTGTACCAGACTCATGGATGTACTTGATCCATAAAAGGATCATCATTTTGCTAAGAAAATTGATGAGACTTTTGCACTCTACACTTTTGTGAGATTTCTAGTCATTTGTCTTGTGATTTTTATGCATGATTGCTATCTAGTATCATTGTACTTGTTGTTTCAGGTGCAGGCCGTACAGTGGACAGTACTCCACACGTGTGAAGCCGCTCTCACTAAAAAATGATGTGTTGATCCATTGCTCTTGCTTAAATCCAAGTGTAGTGAATCTAGATCAAGATCTAATGTGTAGAACTTGATAGATTCATTGATTAAGCAACCAATAACTCTCTATGATTGTAAAGTACAATCATTATTGTCCTAAAAACTGTAAAATTTATCATAGAGGTGTTCTTAGCCTCATAGATGGACTTGAGACAATCCCAAGAAATATGTAGAACAATCACCAATCTCCCTCAATATCTCATTAGAGACATTCATCTTAATGTAGTGGAGAGCCATCCTAGCTCTCTTCTTGTATTTTTGTACTTCTTGAAGGACTTGAGGCTCCTCCTCAATCCCAAGTACAATGTCCATCACATCTTGGAGTATCAAGATGGACTCCATCCTCAACTTCCATATTGAATAATTGGAAGTAGACAATCTCTCACTTGGTTGCAACAAGTATGAACTCATTGAAGTCATGTAAACTGGAGATAAATAAAAGTGATGAATAAAAAATGTTGCTTCTCTCTCACTATATGATCTAATAATGGTGTGCTATCATCTCCTATGCAAGATCTTGCAACAAACTGTGAGATGATTCTCACTAGCTATCTCAATCTCTCCAAAACTAGATCTACTTCACATCAAATGATGGAGTATGGGAAAAGTTAGGATCAAACACTCTTAACACGTGTGAAATACACTAAGAAACCAAATTTGACTACAATGATATTGCATGAAACAAAATGGCTAAGATCTCAAAACAGTGCCTAGATCACATATAGATGAGATTGGTAAGCATTCAACTATGATTTTGGATCAAACAGGAAATCTCTTGACCAAACCAAATGCGTCCACCCAGGTCTAGGTGCCCTACCTAACCCTCTTCAGAAGCTTATAACTTTTGTTTGGCACAACCAAATGGAATGAAACTGATTGCATCGAAAACTAGACAAAAATAGCTTTAAAACAAGCTATCTAGCAAGATTTTTGGATCAAACATGAAATAGAACTCCCAAATTGAAATTGGATGTTCCTCACAAATGTATGAGCACCTGATTCCGTACAGTACCAAGTCAGACCCAATCAATGTCCTTTTGATCTCTTTTGATCCACAATTGAACAAGATAGCTAGGAAAATGGACCTTGACAATTTCTCGCTCAAGATTGATGAATAGTTTTCATTTAAATGGATCAAAATGCATGGTAACCTTAGGTAGGCTCTGATACCATATTGATTTCACACGTGTGGATTGTCCACTACATGTACTTGTGATCTCCTAAGGTGTGTAGATGCACCAAGATCAAGACTAGATTGAGATTCAAGATCAATCTTAGATCCTATGGCAAAAACACACTACTACATGCATTCAATCACTTCCAACTCTCACTCAATCATATGGGAAGTGTTCCAAAATTAATCTAAGTAAAAACAAGCTGCTCTCCTCGGGTAAAGAGAGAAAATTATCAATAGCTCTCGAGTAGAGAGAGAAAGCTAGAAAATCACTTACACTCAAAATCCACTCAATCTCAAAATCAATTAGATTAAAAAGCATTTATCACAAATGGAAACTTCCATAAACATCAAGTGCGGCCCAAAATAGCATTATACAGTCCATAATACATCAGCCTACCACTTTTGGAAAGCACCTAAGATCATACACACAAAGCTTGAACTCAATCACTACACAATGCCAACAATGGAAGGAGAACCCAATAGAAAAATCTCTCATTAAGCAAATGAATACAATGGATCTGCTCCAACCTGTTTCTCCACGGCCTACCTGCTATATATAGCTGAGAGAGATGACTCTCTCTCCTCTCTCTAGACCCTCCTTACCTAAAATATGCCCTATATAGGTAAAATTGGCATATATGTCCAAAATACATGAAAATGGACTCATTTCGAAGGTCTTGAAGTTTGACACTTCTTCATACTGAAAAAATACACTTACTAAAAATATCTAGACCTGTTTCACACGTGTGAAAAGTCAGATCCTAAACTATGTGCCATTTTTAGCAATTTTGGCCTAAAACTAGACAAGGAAATGTTGACAATTTTCACATGGATGACATTGTAGAATGAATGCTCTTCGAAAATCACAAAGATTTATGAATTTTAAAGATCTATGAAAGGCCTAAAGCTCACAAGATTGCCTATAGCCTTGTCTCTATCAAACTAGCACACAAGCTTGAATGATACACAACTAGATCTTGACAAAAATTCCTAGCTTTCACTCTCAAGAGGCTTCACTTCAACTAAGGATCTGAACAAATCAGCCTCTTAGATCTGATCTTAAACTCCAAAAAGAAATGCTTGAATGATCCAAAACTCTATTTGGTCATAGGCATTAGCTAGATTGAATCTAGATCAATACTATGCTTCAAAAAGCACTAGATTTGGACTATAATTGAGATTATAGGACCAAAAAACACAAGGTAACTTGTAATGAAAGTTGTTGTATGGTTTTACACGTGTGAAAAGTACATACACAGCCTCCAAGTCGATTTGATCCAAATAGAAACAAGCTATGACTCTAGATGAACTCGCCCTCACTAGTAGTGGCCAAAAACAAATTTTGTCAATGATCTTTGCAAGTTTTATGAATCAAATGATCACTCTCTTACTCGGCTTTGATACCATGATAAAATTTCAGTTTTAGGACATTAATGATTGTACTTAACAATCATAGAGACTTATTGATTGCCTAATAAATGGATCTATCAAGTTCTACACTTTAGATCTTGATCTAGATTCACTACACTTAGATTTAAGCAAGAGAAATGGATCAAATCTTTATAAACAAGTGAGAGCAGCCTCACAAGTGTGGAGTACTATCCACTGTATGGCCTGCACCTGAAACAACAAGTACATTGGTTCTGGATAGCAATCATTCAATAAAATTACTAATATTGACTAGAAATCTCACAAAAGTGCACAATGCAAAAGTCTCATCAATCTCATTAGCAAAATGATGATCCTTTTATGGATCAAGTACATCCACGAGTCTGGTACAGCCCAGCAGGTCTTCACATGTGTGAAGAGTGCCACATCACTCAAATCTATCCATTTGATCCATCCTTGATCCTTATCCAAAGTTGACCTTCTAGAATATGGCTAAAATCCAAAGAGCTAGTCTCCTAGAATTTAGAAATATTCCCTACAGAATAGGATCTAAGGAAAATGGTCAGCTCTTATCTTCTAGAACTCTATACACACATGTGAACATCCACTTGCCATGTGGGAGCATTTACTCATGCACATGCAAGGATAAGCTAACTTCTAGGTGACTAGTCAACTTGACTAAAAACTAGTCATATCATGTTCACACTTAACTTGATTGATACAAAATCAAAGTGGATATTTACAAATATAAAAAGTACTTTATTTTACACCTGGAAATAGGTTCCACACGTGTGAAATCAGATCATGAACATTGTACTCATGATTGATCTTTATTTACAATAAAAAATGAAAAGTGAGAAGTGACAATCTTCAACACATTTTCCCTGGTAGGAAAAGTCTTCACAACTTCTCAGGTTCCTTGTTCGCTTTTTCATGGAAATCTTCCAATGCTTTGATCTTCTCATCAAATTGTGACTGCAACTTTTGTATAAAAATACAAATCCAGAAGTTGATCTCCTGGTATCGATATCTCCTACCCAATCTGCATCTATGTATCCTTCAAGAATATTGGCAGGTTGGCTGCCTCCATAACAAATGCTGAGATTTTTGGTTGCTTGGACGTACTTTATGACCTTCATGAGTGCTTTCCAATGGGTTAGACCTAGATTCGATAGGAACTGGCTAAGTGAACTGATCGAGTATGTAAGGTTTGGTTGCGTACAGAGCATTGCATACATCAGTGAGCTGATGATGGAGTGAACTGGATATTGCTTCATTTTCTCTTTTTTGTCTCTGTTTGAGGAGATTGTTCCTTTGAAAGTTTTAGACTAGCAAGGTCAAGTGGAAAGTGACTCGATTAGCCTTTAAGAATTTTGTGCATTTTGAAAGTGTAAATCTCTTTACTCTAGTATATTATGGAATCTCATTGGATCTGATAGACATATATCATATAGTAAATTGGATTTGTTTATCGAGAGTTTGCTTATTTTAGTGGATTGTATTCTACTACAAATTTTAGTTTTTAAGTGCATGTGTACTAGGTTCAATCTGAATCTGCATGTGTGTTAAATGTAGTACACACTGATATTGGACATCTGCAATATACATTAGGGCCCTTTTTGGACACTTTTTGGACACAAAAAGGGCCTCTTCCTTGCCTAAACAAGTTTTCTAATCATAGTTAATTTAGTGCTAATCAATCCTACGTGGCACCTTTACCTTGGGTTACCATACAAGGTGAGCAAGAGTTAAGGCCTAAATGTAGCCCTCATTTTCATAGACTATAATAGGCAACTAATAGGTAAGTTACAAATTACAACTAGAGTAGGGTTAGTATAGGACGACCTTTCATTGTCCTAAATACAATAGGACCCTAGGGATGGAAACTCGTATATGCCTAATAAAGCTTATATCATGGTTAGTTCACATTGAACTTTGACACCATTTGATTAAGGTATATTGTAATGTTCTACATAGATTCTTTTGGGAAATTCGACATCTTCAAGATGACAACCAAGTATCACTTACATGTGAAGTTAGAGAAGGATTATGCGACCACCAAAGCTACATGGGGTGTTAACTTAAATCCGTATGACATGCATTGTTGGAGATTAGAAGGAAAAAAATATATTGACCTATGGGTAAGAGGTGATTTATACCCTCATTCTTGGCTATTGTCAAGCAATGGATTCTTGAAGAATCCAAGCTGAGACATTGGCAAATACGGCAAACATTCATATATTGAGTATGAATGACAATTTAAAGTCATTGCATAGAATAAATATGAAATTGGAGTAGGAGATAAATGGTTTGAAAATAGAGCTTGCCAGTTCTGTCGCAAAAATTGAAGAATTGCAATCTTCAATCAGTATATTTCAGAGGACAATATATGGCTTACAACGAAAGCGTAGAGTCTCGATGGATCAGCAAGCAGAAAATGAAAACACTAAGAGACACAAACTAGAAGCTTTGGCACCAGGTGGTGGTGCCAGTAAAAGACGTATGAGGGACACAAAAGAGTTCTTGAAAAAGACGGTTGGAAAAGATTTTATTGCCGAAAAATATATGAAACATTTTTTGAAGGGTAAAGATTTGATAAAGATTGTGGAAGATGAAACAAGTGATTCAATTCGCTTGAGAATTGCAAAAAAGCTAGTCGACAAGTCCAAGCCAAATCCAAATGTTAAAGAGATGGTGTACGCATGTGACTAAGGAGGTGTGAGTCGCAAGGGGTATAGAGCTTTGAAGAAGTATATGAAACACTCTGACAAAAATGGGTTAAAACGCCATCAAATAATATCTACTTATAAACTTGTTGAATCTGCCAAACGACAATGCAATTCGATTTTCTCTCTGCATTAAGAAAGTTTCCACATATTGAGGATTTTTTTACAGTAATCAATAAGAAGAAAGGACCTTCGACATGTTTTCATTATCATCAAGGCAATAATATATTCTTAGATCTGGAAAAGGTCCAAGTGATGATGATCCGACATTACGAAGTTAGAACAAATGGTAAGAACATGTATTGTGGATTTCGATTTTCAATTGTATGCTTTTCTTCAACTAATATGTTTTCGTAATAAAATTTCTGTTTTACAGATTGCGGAGGTAAAGTTATATTTGTTATTAAGTTGGACGAAGCAAAAATCGTAAAAGGGCGTAAACTTGAACATGTCACAATCACCTTCATGAATCGTGAATTGCAACAGTTTGGCGGAAGTTATTGTAAAGAATTTAGCATGCAATCCGAAAATCACATATGGTGGATAGCTGCATTTGAAGTTCCTAAGGAGTCTCATGACATATTGGAGTGGCTATTTGAAAAATGTAGTATATTTAAGATAATACATGCACAAAATGAAAGCAAATTGCTCAATGTTGAAGGAGAAAGCTTTGCTGTAGAATGGCACCTAGCTACTGATTTGAAGACTTTGAAATGCATGTACGGTTGTGGTCTTGGTGCAAATGCAAAGAATTTTTGTATATATTGTATGTTTGAATCTGGGTGGAACAAAAGTATTTTGAATTGCAATCAACGTCTTGCACCAAATAGGCACAATCTAGACAAAGCTTGGAGTCCTGTGTTGAACATTCCTCACAAAAGAGTCCATTTTTGCACAATGCATGGTGAATTACGAATACTAGACAAATTATTATTTTTGCATTGTTGTTACACATGGAACATGCAGCCCAAATCAAGAGCAGATGTTAGCATTAGAAATCTAGAGATAATTTTATCCGATATGGGATTGCACGGGGGCCACATGAGTCCTACCAAAGACATTGAGATGAGTGGAAAAACGCAAGATGTTCCAGCAAAAGTTTCAATGGGTGGTGCGAAAGCGAGTCACCTATTATCAAATCATACTGCATGTAAAGCAGTGTTGAATGGGAGTACTGGAAGAAAATATGTCAATGCACAACAAATATTGGCTCAGATCCTCGCATGGCAGAGACACGTGCTAAGGTTTGGCAAGCATTTGATGCCTTGTCACAAACTATCAACAAAAAGATTGTGAGAGATGAAGATTTGGATAGATTCACAAGAGAAGTCAAAACATTTACTCAATTGATGATCGATGCATGGGGAGAAACACACATAACTCACTATATGGTATGTGTGTCTCATATTTTTTACTTTCGTATTTATGTATTTGTAAAGATTTAAACTAATACAAATTTTCTATGAACAGCACATCTTCTATGCTCATGGACCTTGGTTTATGAAAATCTATGGATCATTAGCTATTTGGAATACGCAAGGTATGGAAAAGAGTTATTACAGGGCAAAGGCTGCATATTTCAAAAATTCATGGCATGGCGGAGGAAAGGGTCTTAGCAATGCATTGGTTGAGATATTCCAATGGTTTTATAGAGGAGTTTTGGGCCAAGGACACTTTCAAAACACAAGAACTGAAGAGTTGTGTTCAATGATCTCCAATTCAAATTCAGTCAGAAACACAGCATGGAAGTCCTCTAATGCTAGAACAAGGCATCAAGAATGGAGGATGTCTAGAGTCCGAGTTGGAAAGAGATGGATGTCGAGGACACCAAGATCCAATGTTTTGGAAAACAGTGCTAGAGAAACTACGAAAACTAATGAGATGGAATAGAAACAATTTATGTTGAATTGTAATTCAAATATTCCTTTGTGATAAATATTACTGCCGAATTGGATTGTTGTTATAAATAGAAATTGTTTTATTTGGTTTTATAATAATATCTATTTTTGAAAACACGTCCCTCTATATAAGAGTGGGGGTTTTCATTTTGTTGTTACTTCTTGCTTTGTTGAAATTTCTTTCCTCGTAATTTAGCTTGTCTTGTTCAATTAGACTACTAGTTTGCTGGTCAATTAGTGTTCTTAGTTGCATAACATTGTCATCCCCTAAAATAGAGTTGGCCAATCTTCTAGCCCCCACAGAGTTTTTAGATCAATTAGATCGTATTTATTGTATGTTTACCGGTAGAATAGACACGCTTGCCACTCTACGGGCTAATACGGATGCATTCACGTACGTGAGTGAGTATATAGATGAATCTTTGAAGCCTTATGCCATACAAATTCCTGGCTCAACTATCATGTGGACTCCATATAACTTGCTTAGTTATATATGAAAAGGAGATAGACCCTTTATCGCTCGTCTCAACAGATTTATTAGTCACTTGGGTAACGATCATTACTTGGAGCTGACCAAGGATCAGCTGAAAACTTTTGATCTTGAAAGTGTAGGAAAGAAGTTTCTATCCGGTGAGATTACTGTTATTTTTTTGCTTAATGAGTTTCCAGCGACTGTGGCCAGCAACAAATACAATCCCAGTGAGCAGGTGAACGAGATGAACGACCCGGGTGAAGAGGAAGATTTATCTGCGGAGCACGAAGCAGTCTTGGCTGCGCAAGAGGCGACATGTGCATTCACATCAGCGGAGCCAGAAGATATAGATGAGTCTGATGATGTCGTGCTTCGAATCCATGGCCTTGCTCCAATCATCATTGATGGGCAGGAGTATGTGTTCATGCATGACTTGCAACATATTCTCGGCTTGCGAGAAGATGAGATGCTGGCAGCATTGGTAAATTTGCAGAATGGCAGTTCCACTTTCGACCACACCCAGCCCGACGACACGTATGAGAAGCTGATCAGGCATGACATGGACACCACCGAGCAAGCGTGCTTTGCCAATTAAAAACGCTTCAACCACCACCAGTTCAAATGAGGCCATTCAAGGTACTGGAAGGGAAAATTGCTGACGTGAAGTACAAAGGCAAAGGAATTGACCTTGTGCAAACCGAAGACATTGATGAAGGCACTGAGGCAAGTCTGACCCAACAATTCAACTTGCGTGTGTTTGTTATGTTTGTTTGTCTTCATTATACTCATTTTGCAATAATTTGAATCAAATGCAGGACGCAGTGGAGCTTGATGCATTTGCAATGCGAAGGGGTGGCGCTCAGGAGAAAGTTGAAGCAGGAACTCTGGACAAGTCTATGGCCCACTACATTGGGAACTTGTCCAACAATTTTATTTTCTACTTCAGCAACAAGTACAGCCCAGATGGACAGACAGAGCTTCTTAAATGCAAAGCACTCTCCAAGCACATTGGTGAGCTGGACTTGTCACCGTCAATGCCAAAGGCTTACTGTGTCCTCCGAAAAGCCGTTTTGAATGATTTTTGCCCTGGATTCGAGACCCGGCTCATTCTCTCGGGCTTAATTGGCCCTTATGAGGATGAAGGAGATGATGCTTAATTAGCATTAGAAATGTTAAACCCAGTACTGTCATCAGAGAAGCGATCAGAGAAGCTGAAGTCCTCTCTGAAGGAAATGGATCAAATGTGAATAAAGATTTTGTCATTTTTTTCTTGAGGACTCTCCTAATTCTCTGTTGTCATTATATGATGTGCTTATTCATTGAATTTAGAATTTAATTTTTTTTTTTCTGATAAAGATTTCTTTTTTTTTTTCGTGGCATGAAAATCATGCCAAGGCGCGACCAGGGCCCGTTTGACCAGGTCAAACATCCCCTGGTCATGCCCTGGCATGATTTTCACGCCACGACATGGAAACCTATCTTAGCTACAACATGGTTAAAGAAACTATCATTCCCATAGTACTGAAAATTTTAAATCACTCAATTCACATAGATGGTACTAAAATTTTCAAATGACTGCATTCACATAAACAGGACTGAAATCAGATATTAAACTCAATCACAACGATTTGCATTCACATAACCTGAAATTCTGTAAGATACTTGACACCAAATCTTCAGTATATTATAAATAAAATCATGTACATGATATTTTTCATTGCGCTCTCTCCTTAGCCTTCTAGCTAGGTGGAGATCCTTCAGGAGCATTGTGACTCTCTTCCCATGCACTGCACACAAAATGAGTTCTCAAAGAGCTGCGTTAGGTACATTTCCGCAGACTCTTGTATCGCGGACACCGCATCTGCCGTAACTCTGTTCCCCAAGGAAAATTCATCAACTATTTCTTTTACAAGCCTCACAAAAGGGGCCCTAGGGATCAAAAATTGTATGGACTTCTGATAGCTCCGTATATCCTGGATCCACTTTGCGATCCTGCGCTTTCTACGTGGTCGAGGAGGTGGTGGCTGCATCTTGCGGAGCTTCTTTCCAGCCCATGGTGCTGCACGAGGGGCCGGCCTATCCCTGCCACGCTCTACGGTCCTACTTGGCGGCAGAACTTGAAGGCGGTGGAGGTGGTGGAGGTGGTGGTGTTGGAGGTGGTGGTGGAGGTGGTGGTGGTGGAGGTAGTGGAGGAGGTGGTGGAGGCGGTGGAGGCAGTGGGGGCAGAGGCACTGGAGGTGGAGGCGATGTTGGCGGTGTGGGTAGTGGTGATGGCTGCTGAGCTGTAGGGTTCCGTCGCTTTGATGTAGAGCCTGTCTTGCGAGGATTCTTTCTCTTTCGCTTGTGTGCTCCTCTCTCTGACCATCTATGGGTCGCATTCTGCTTCATCCTTGTTGTGTGCGACATCAGAATGCCCTCATCAGAACCACCCACCAGCAACGACATCATCGGGCCCATCACCGGTCCGTGACTTGGAGGTGACACGGTGGGTGTGGTGTCCCCCGATATGCCTAAATTTGATGTGTCCATGCCCATTGTTGGTGGAAATGGGTCGAAGAAAGAATAATTTAGAATCGGCAACTCACCCAATGTCGCAAGCTCCTCATCTAGGAACTTCATTGTTTTCTCCCGTCGAGTTGCCGTCGAAGAAGGGCTTTTTTCTCGTGGTGGCTGCTGTTACTACTGGTCCTCCTGCTGCTGCTGGTCTTCTTGCTGCTGCTGCTCAGTCTGGTCCTCCTGTGCAGCTGCTGTATGGGCCATGTCCTCCTCAGCTTCACGCTGAGTGGCCGGATCTTCCTGAGACGCTATAGGGCTGTGACTCCTACTCCCGCTTCTGCTCTCCCGTCTCTCTCTCTCATCGAGGGTGGCTAGTGCATCCCTATGGAGCAATACAGTCACTCTGGGATCTCTAGCCGTTTGTTTCGTCCGTGCCATTTCCTCCGACATTGGTTAGCCTTTGAAAACGTATCAAAGAACACGAGAGATGAAAAACAGAGAATTTAAAAACCTGACACTCTGACACTCAAGGGATGAAGTGGAGAAATGAGGACCCAAGCACCCTTATATAGTGAAGGGTTCTATTTCTAGTAAGTGCCCCTATAAAAATTTTGGCCTCTTTTCCAAATATAGTATGTTCTTGTCTAGGCTCATGAGTAAAAATCCTAATTGCCAGTTAGCGAAAACCTTCGAAGAAAACCAGTAATAGTATTAAAATGCATATCACTAAACGATTTAAACCCTAACAAGTTTCAACCTTGGACATCCACAAATGTAGTAACAGGCATATAAAATGTGACAACGCAAAAGTAAAGTCAAAACGTAACCAAATATATTAGAATAGAGTCAAAACACAACCAACTAATTGTGTTTTCTATTTTTCATTAGATTAAATCCTTTATTTCCATTGGACTCCTAATATCCCTGTTTGTAAAAATGAAACACATTCATGATCTTTTTTGGCTCGTCTCCGTATCTGCAAAACCAGACACAAAGTTAATAATCCTATATTTATTCAACATTACTATTTAAAATTCAAGAATCTGATGGAAATTAGGGACTCACTTTTTGTCAATTACAAGTGAAGACAAAATCTACTGGCACATCAACAAAAGTCAATCCAAGCATATGTCGAAGATCTTCTAGGTTGCACTCCTTATTTATATGAATTTCTCGTATTTCATCATGGGGAAAATGTATGGATATCTCCACTTCTTGCTGATTCGTCTCCGCATCCAGAGGGTCCCATCGGCCATGACCAAACTTATATCTCCTATAGATGGAACTTAAGGAGCATGTTTGACGTGAAACATGATACCTCATGGTCATTGTTTCACAAGAGAGCTTATACCTTATTAAATCTCCTTTATGCTCCATTTCCTTTGAATCCCATGTGACAAATATGTTATCCAACAGTGATGATTCTGTTGCTTTCCAAGCCCACATCGTGTTTGTTTTTCTAAAGGGGACCGCCTTAAATATGGCAACAAATATGGTGAGCGGCACAAAGATGCTAGTGTAGACTCGTTTGGATCCAAATATTGGCTTCATATTAGCAGTAATCTCTTTGAGAAGTTGCCTCTTCGTTAATTCAATAATCAGTTGGTCAACATATGGCCACTCGTGAGAATCGATCGCAGGCTCGGAAATTGGTGCTAATTTGCCTTGGCCAAAGTTTTTTTTTGGAACTTTGTACATGTGATCGTAAAAGAAAATGCCCATTTTGATCAGGGCAGAGGATGCCAACCCACCATATATTAGTTCTCCATATTTGGCGTGTATGGCGGAGAATTTTTTACTAAAGGACTTCACGTTTTGCCAGTCAAAGCTATTTGAAGGAAAGACATTTGTACCAAGCATTAATGCAACATTATTATCCATTACAATGACATAATAATAATTCAAACATAATAGTTAGCACAAGAATAAAAGAGGTGAGACCTACAATGTGACTGTATGGTTCTATCAGCAACAACCACATCCAATAAAATATCTCGACGCATGTATACATGTTGCACATTTGCAAGGTATTCGCTGTTTTGGTCGATCTTGAATTCGTGGATCCTTCCTTTTCAATGGCAGTCTTGGTTGTTTCGCTTCCTCTTTGCAACCTTGTGAGTTCCTTTGTCCGATGGTTGCATGTAAACCCAGTCAAAAGTTAAAAATGTATGGGGCACTCAATGCTCATTGGAATCTTTGATGTGATTTGATCCTAAGGACATACTCTTGTCCATTCTCTCCACTTCCTTTCATGCATTGGAAAACTTGATTTCTTAGCATGAGGATTCTTGAAGTATTATTGGATTCATAGATGCTCTTTAAAGAATCCCAAGCCTCTTTGGATGAGGCACAAGAAGAGACCTCTTTCAAGAGGTCATTGCATACATTCAACTTTATGCAATGTAGAGCTAATCTTGCTCTCTTCTTTTATTTGGTTTGTTCTTGGGGAGCTTGAGGCTCTTCCTCAACTCCGAGAACTATGTCAAAGAGATCATGGATCACTAGGAGTGATTCCATTCTCACTTTCCAAATGGAATAATTTGTGAAGTGAGTCTCTCACTTGATTCCAACAAATATCCACCCATGGATGACATTGTAGAATGAATGCTCTTCTAAAAATCACAAAGGTTTCTGAATTTTAAAAGATCTATAAAAGGCCTAAAGCTTACAACACTGCCTATAGCCTTGTCTCTATCAAACTAGCACACAAGCTTGAATGATACACAAAGATCTTGCCAGATAATCATAGCTTTCACTCTCACAAAATTTTTTGCTTTACACTTTTCTTAGAGATTTCTCTTCAACTAAGGATCTGAACAAATCAGCCTCTAAGACCTAACCTTAGACTCAAAAAAGAAATGCATCAATGATCCAATACTCTATTTGGCATAGCCATTAGCTAGATTGAATCTAGATCAATACTATGCTTCAAAAAGCACAAAAAATGAACTAGAATTGTGATTTTGAGACCAATAAATAGAAAGTAACTTGAAATGAAAGTTGTTGTACGATTTCACACGTGGAAAAAGTACATACACAACCTCCAAGTTGGTTTGATCCAAATGAATACAAACTATCACTTTAGATGAACTCGCCCTCACTAATATTGGCCAAAAACAAATTATGCCAATGATCTTTGCAATTTTTATGATTCAAATGATCACTCTCTTACTTAGCTCTGATACCATAATAAAATTTTCAGTTTTTAGGACAATAATGATTAAACTTAACAATCATAGAGAGTTATTGGTTGCTTAATCGATGGATCTATCAAGTTCTACACATTAGATCTTGATCTAGATTCACTGCACTTGGATTTAAGCAAGAGCAATGGATCAACACATCATAAAATAGTGAAGGTGGCCTCACACGTGTGTACTGTCCATAGTACGACCTGAACCTGAAACTACAAGTACAATAGTTCTAGATAGCAATCATTCATAGAAATCACAAGACAAATGACTAGAAATCTCACAAAGGTGTAGAATGCAAGATGTGAGATTCCAAAGAATTAAAGACCAATAATGGATCCAAATCAGATCCACAAGATTGATTGGGTGTTAGACTCAATTGATCTACCAATCTACACAAGATTAGAGCTCATTAGATCAATTGTTGGAATACTTGGTCTTAAATCACTTTGTAGCCATTGGTGGAATGCGTGGTTTGTCGGTTTCAGACGACGATTCCATCAAAGCTCAGAGGAAGACCATCTATGCAGGCAAAGCTATTGTTTCATTCCGTGATCAATCATCTTCCGAACTACGGAGTGCTACTACGGATCCAATATAAAATCTATGAATAGTAGATAATGTTTAATCAGATAAACTGAGAAACAGTGGAAGTATATTTACTGCTAGCAAGCATGACAATTCATTCATAGATTACGCACACGATAGAGCAGAGTGCTGCAACTTGTCTATATTATCAAAATCAAGAATACAACAACAATTGTTTTGAGCATTGTCTGTTTCCCAAATCAACGCGTCGGCGCAAGAGAGGTGCTCTCTCTCACGAGTAAGTCTAGCTATTGCTAATTCTCTATATCTTGTAACTAGCTACTTCTCGTTACATCTATATCTTTTTTTTTTCATGATGATCCAATACATATATCATGCCAAGTGAGATTACAAGATTAATTTATTGATTATTACAAGAGAGATTTAAGTTAAACATCAGTTAACCATGTCTCTCTTTTGTACGTCGCTTACAATTGAGCGTGAAGATTTAAATTTTCACGCTTGTCAAGCTGTGGTCTTGATAGTTTGTCATTGCTCAATAATGTGTCCTGATCTTTTGTTTGTATTCCTTGGTGCCCGATCTATCGTTGTCGACTGTCATGGCTTGGTAAGACGATTTGTCATCCTTACCTAATGTGTCGTCCTTTGGTGTCGATCACTTTGGTGACTTCATTGTGGACAAAAATCATTGACATTACGGTTTCCTTCGATTTTCAATGTTGTAGTTTTGGTCTTCATTGCAAACCATATGGAGGACTTTGCGAAAAATGAGAAGAGTGTGAACTACGTGAAAAACAAGATGCAGTAGTTCGAAAAACATAAAGAAAAATACAATAGCTTTGATGGTAGAAACATTAACTTTCTTCAACTTCCTCTGAAAGCGGGTATTTTTCTGATTCCCAAGCTTGCCCTTTGCCTTTCAAACATTGCCTTGTCTAAAGGCTTTGTTAGGATATCGACCACCATCTGCTTCATTCAAATGAACGTGGTTTTCAGCTCGTTTCTTTCAACTAGATCTCTGATCAAGTAATATTTGTTGAAAATGTATTTCGTTCTAGAATAAAACACAAGGTCCTTCGTTAGATGAATAGCAGAGGTGTCATCCATGTATAGCATTAGCGGCTCGTTGGTGCTCTCTCCCAGTCCTTCCAGGAACTGTTTGAGCCATGTCAGCTCATTAGCCATCTTGGATGCAACAACATACTCTACCTTTCAAGATGATTGGGCAGTTATTGTCTGTTTCTTGTTGACCCATATAACAACTGCATCTGATGCGATGGTATATCCTCCTGAAATTCTCTTGGAGTCATTTTTGAGAGATGTCCAGCTTGCATCACTGTAGGACTTCACCTGAAATCCTACATCATGAGAAAAACAAAGACCATAGTCTTTTGTCTGCTGCAGGTACTGCAAGATCCTCTTGGCAATTTTCCAATGTTTGGGTCCTGGATTAATATTGAATTGACTCATTTTGAACACTGTGTAAGCAATGTCCGATCTCATATTGTTTGTCAAGTACATTAGTGAATCAATAAGCCTTCTATAAGGCTTATGCTTCTCGAATCTTGGCTTGTTTTGTTTTTCTTCTTTCCTTTTGTGAAGAGAGCCTTCTCTTGATCAGTGCTTCCCTCTCCTTCATCTCTAATCAGTCTCTCATCAGCGACAAGACTGACTGCTTTGTCAAATGTCATATCTGGTAGACTCAGTATGAGCATTCTCAACGGCTGATAGGACGTCGGTAGAGATTTGATGAAGTACATCAACTACTGTGGTGCTGGGACCTGGTGCTCCTGTCCTAATGCAGCGAGTTGAGCAAAGATCATTCTGATCTTCTCAACGTGCTGATCCAACTAGTTGCCATCCCACCGTATTGATTGCAGCTGATTGTGTAGGTGCATGACTGAAGTTGCAGTCCTCACTTCATACTTCTGCTTTAATCTTTCCCATGCTGCATGGTTGCTTTCGTAGTCTTCAATCTGCGTGAGTAGATCTTCATTTATGGACGAAATGATGATCGCCATTGCGTGCTCATCCTTTCTGATCCATCCAGTTCTCCTCGGGTCTCCCTCTGGAGGCTGCACCTCTGAGAGCTCAGTCACCGACCAGATGCCTTTGCCCTTCAGGAGTGTTTTGATTTTGAATTTCCAGATTCTGTAATTTGCACCATCGACACTTATTGCTACTCTGGTTTGAATTGTCGTAGACATATTGTGTTGTCTGGTAGAATCACTACTGGGATATCAATAGTGACAACCTAGCAGCTCTGATACCATGTCGCGGGGCCGTGTGTGCGGGACTTATTTGTGTTCATCCTCTTAGTCTTCTTTATCGCGAACAATTTTCTGTCTTTTAATTTTCTTCTGTGTGGAAGCCCTTACAGGAACCCAGACACTCAACTACGCATCACAGAACACATTCTATTCTAGCAATCATGACACACAACACAAGACGAGATGCACGAAAATAGAGTGACTGAATTATCAATTTTAGTTTAGAGGCTTGTTGGTGGAATGACATTCTACTCTTTCACTGTGTTCTGCTCGTTGGCAGGCTTTCATGCACAGCTATGGTGTCTTTACTTTCTTACTCTATTTGCTACGTCTCTCTCTGTCTCTTACAGATCTCTGTATTCTCATCTTATTTCTTATGATCCAGAGAGGATCGTTTATACCTCCACTATGTGGAGTTTACAAGATAGCTAAATGTCGAATCACATGACTAGTTAACGCTAATCAACTAGTTAGTTAGTCTCCGTTGTTGCTACGCGTTTCAGCTGGGCGTGAAGCCCGTTGAGCTGCCAGCTGACAACGCAAAAGATTTTTCTTCGTCCGAATCGTAATCTCATGTTTGCATTCGTTCTTTTCATTTCTTTTCGTAGTTTTTGTTTCGCGTCCCTTTTTGCGGTTTGCGGTCCTGGAGGTGTGCTTGCAATTCACGATTAATTTGCGAATCGTTCGTGCTTTGAGTCAAAGACATGTTGACTGTCGCGAATTGTTCTTGTTTGTGCTTCGAGTCAAAGGCCCTCATATCACCTGGAGTAGTATTAGGCCGGACTTCAATGCCTGCAACAATGTCCCATAACTCCTTCTTGTTAAAAATTAAAAAACATATCTATCATCTGTTGTTAATGTTTGGGGGATCCTACCCATGTAAATATTTTGTACATATCCAAGGTATGTGAATTGAGCACATATCCTTGTAGAATAGGACGAGTTTGGGTTAGGTAGATCAAATTCCAGTGACATGCATAAAGTCTAGTTGGTCTAGTATGATATGCAATAATGTTGACAATGTCTAGTTTGACATGCATATAGAGATTCACATGGAATTGGTCAATTATGACCTTGTAGAAACTCGAGCCACAATAAATGCATAATTTCCTAAGTTTTCAGCAATCTAGAATCAGGGTACTGTGCCAATCACAAAGCTTAATCAAGATCAATCACTCTTGTGGACATTCCCCACACGTGTGAATTCTGGAATTTTCAACATGGTATCAGAGCCTCATTAAGCTTTGCATGTTAATTTCCTTGATAGTACAAGAAATTAAGAGATAAACAAGCAAAAAAGCAGTTTTTCACCTTTTCTAACATTTCTCTGAAGTGTAATTGGATCAAATCGGACCTGAACTGAATTTTCAAGCCTAAATTGAGGTAGTACGGAATTATGGAATTCCACACGTGTGAAAATCCGATATTTTCAGTCCCTTTGTTTTCCTTGCTGATAGATCCAAAGATAGTAGTGTTATAGCTTGATGGAAAGCTTATGATCTGTACTTTCCATAGAAATCAAAATCAAATCAATCTGAAGTGTCTAGAAAGAGCTATAAGCTCTTAAAGAGGATTAGGATAGGTCCAAAATCCGAGTGACAACATTTTGATTCGAATCAATTTTTACTTTGTTCTGAATTCATGGTTGTGAGCATCCTACACAAGAAACTAAAAATCAAGACTGAGTTTGAAGTAATTGAACACCCTTTGAGCCTTCTGAGTGTCAATACTGTTTTCTTTTGTTGCATTTCACACGTGCCAAAAGTAGGATTCAAACTAACCAAAGTGTCACAATCCACTTTGTGTATCTGATCTAGTTAGCTTGTCTTGTGGAATATTTGAGATCTGTCTCAAATACAGTTGCATGTGTTTCACATAGGAAGGTAGTACATTTTTTGAAAATACCTATAGTGAAAGAGAGCAGCAACTCTAATTCAGATAGGAACAAGCTCAAACATATTGTAGTCCAATTACAAGAGTCTTCACATTCATGTAGGAGATTGTCTCTTTCAAGCTAGTGAAAGACTATACACCTTTAACTATTCAGTTTGGACGGATAGGATAGAATCCTTGTTGATTCTCTATGGTGTAATGGATATTGTAACTGGAACTGAAGTTGAACCTGCAGCTTTTGATGAGGCTCAGAGATTCAAGAAGAGAGCAAGAATTGCTCTACATATCATCAAATTGAACATCTTTGATGAGATGTTGAGAGAGATTAGTTCATGCACCTCAGCAAAGGAGACTTGGGAGACTTTGAAGAACCTTCAAGAAGCCAAGATCAAGTCAAGAAAGAGGAGTAAGAACTAGTACTCTCGTGCCTTCACCAAGAAAAACGCAAAGAACAAAGACTATGGTGGAGTAGAAGATGAGTCAGCTCATCCTTCTAACTTCAAGAAGAAGACACAAGAAGTTCAAACCAGTTGTATCATAGAAGACTCACATGCAAGTTGTGGAGAGACATCTCTTTTAATGTCTAGTTTTCTTCTTTACCTTTTAATGATGTATCATGGTATATTGATAGTGGAACAACAACTCATGTGAGTTGCTCCAAATATTCTTTTGTTTCTATTGAATCTGTTCTAGATCCTAAGAAATCAATATACACAACAGTTGGTGATACATGTGCAATTGAAGGTGTTGGAAGTTGTTCCTTAAAACTTACTCTCTGTCGCTCGCGTGAAATCTCTCTCTCTCTCTCCCCACCTCCGCGATATCTGCATGTCAAGAGCTCACGCGTTCTCCATTCTCTCTCCCCCCGCACCTCTATCTCACGTGCTCCTCGCAACACCTCTCTCCTATTCACTCCTCTCGTCTCCTCTTCACTCGTCTCTTCATCTCTTCTTCTCTTCACCCATTGTCTCAGATCTCAGACTTGGCTAAGGTTGTTTGATAATTAATGCATTCCTTAGTCATTGTAGTGGCAATAGAATTTGATGGCATGGCGGGAGATGGGCTGATTGAATTTGCAACCAAAAGTCTAGAGATCAATGGTATCAGCTCGCTCCTATGGGTTGGAGTTGCTTCCATAGTAGCTGTTGTTTATGTAATTACACTAATCACACCCTGCGGTTGATCTACCTCGTGGATTTTGCATACTATAGGCCTGAGGACTATTGCAAATGCTCTATTGAACATCTCAAGCATTTTGCGAGGCAATATGGCATGTACAACGACGTGATCCTCAATTTCCATAGAAAGTGTTGATGCGTTCCAGTTTGGGTGATGAAGCCTACGTCCCTTCCTTTGTCTTTGATCAACAGCAATCCACCGAGCCTGGTATGAAGCACGTATGCTTGGAGCCGGAAGAGTTAATGTTCGGAGCTTTGGATAAGCTCTTCAGAAAACCCAACGTCAATACTCTGACAGAGATAGAAATTTTGATTGTTAGCTACAGTTTGTTCAATTCAATGCCATTGCACTAACGATGGTAGTCAATCGCTACTTCAATGCCATTGCACTCAGCGATGGTAGTCAATCACTACAAGATCAAAGAGACCATTAGGAGCTATAATTTGGGAGGAACAGGCGGCAGTGTGGGCTTGATTGCCATGGACTTCTCAAAGGAGTCCTTTGAAAGTGCGCCATGCATGGTAGCTCGTATGTTGTTGTTGTGAGCATGGAGAACATCTATGAATGAAAGATGAGCTCCTTCATCTTTCACAATCACTTGTTTTAGGTTGCAATCATCAGTGGACAATGATCAGAGAAAGTCTCCGGCTGCAACATGCCACTTTGTAGAGATCAACACAAAAGAAATAGCCAAAACAATGAGTACCAGATAGAACGATGCTAATAACATTCTAAATGGTTGCATTGGATTGCAATAGAGGTTATTGATTGTTAAAGAAAAATCAGCTGAACTAAGATGACCGTGGGTAAGCTTTTTTTGATTTTTTGGAGCAATAGAAGGTGGATTGAAAGCTATAATTGGATTAATGGAGAGCCGGCACAGCAGTGAAGGTATGGTCAGATGCAATGCCTGCAGCAAAATATTCTCTACCGCGTTTGATTCCTCCAGGCCACCCCAATAGCCCCAATGGTGATGATACTTCATCATTAAATTCAGTTTTTATTGTGAAGCGCGTGGTTTGGCAGCCTTGGATCTGTAAACTTTTTTCATAATGGAAGCTTTTTTTATGTGTCTTGAATTGTTTTTTTTTCTACTTGGAAGCAGAAACACATCGCTCTCAATTTTGGGCCAGAATGCGAGGTACTTCCTCAGGAATCTGTTCCCTCTTAGTTTGTAGTTGTCGAAAAGAAAAGCAATTGCATTTAAGTCAATTGTCTACAGCTCACAATAAACCTTCATTAGCTTTCTTAGCTTAGTCTTTCTTTTGATCCTGAAAAATGTTTGGTTTCCATTCTGAAAACCAAAAAAATGAGGTATGGGTCAAAGCCATCTTAAATTAGAATAGGGGTTAATTTGCAGCCTCTTATATTCAAAGCCAGGAAGAACACCAACATGGCACTTCTGCTTCAAAAGAGGAAACTCAATTTCCAAGCCAATTCTAATAGTTCCACAAACAAATACAAAGCTCCCCATCAAATAAAACTACCAATCAATTTTCCTACTTCTCCAACATTCCGAATCCTTCACTCTAAATAAGAAACGCAAGCATTCAACCTCAATTATTGCCCTTAGAAAAGGAGCAAATCCAGACCCACCTGTGCAATGACCTTCAGAGTGATATATTGTCCCGAGTCGATGGTATCCTTCTCCGCCTGCTGCGCTAGGGTTGTTGTTCAGTAATGTCGGACGCAGCATCCATTCTTCGCAAAATTCAAGCCAAACCCACTTATGGAAATGGGATGTCGCTTAGAATATCCATTGCCCCCATTTTGGGTAATATATTGGACACTTAACTTTGCATATTAACTCAAAATGATAATCTTACTCTATTTTTTGATGATTTTTTATACATGGGCATGTGTCATTTATTCATAATGTGGTTATTGATACAAAATATTTTCTTGTTCAATAGTCATGCATTCATGAACTAAAATCCATGTGAGATATCACAAAGCATGACTGACAAAGTTCATATAATCATCACCATTACAAAGATAATAATTTTATAATAATCAATAATTAGTAAAACAATTATTTTATTGTAGGATTTCTTATGCATTTATTCAAAAAATTTCAAATCACTATTCCTAAAAAGTTAATTCATCTCTAATCCTAGGATTTTGCATTGGAAAGCATTAGAGAGAGTGATGAAATATATTCAGGAAAGTTTAGCTCACATTTTATGCTATGATGGGAATGTTATCGACCCACTAGTCCTGCGAGGCTACTCAAACTCAGATTGGGGAGGAACTGTCTCTACCAAAAAAAAGTTCTACCTTTGGGTTATGTTTCTTTCTGGCAAGGAGACCAATTTTGTGGAATTCAAGAAAGTAGAAATCAATAAAACTTTCATCAACCGAAGTAGAGTACATCATCATAGCATGCCAAGCTTCAAAAGAAGCCATATGGATCAGGTTATTATTCCATGATTTACCTCACACTCAATTTTAGCCTACTACCATTATGTGTGACAATTTGAGCTATATTTCATTGTCTCTGAATCCCAGATTTCATGGCAAGTCAAAGCACATTAAGATCCAATACCATTTTATTTGGGAAAAGACTTTCTCAGGTTAAGTGATTCTCCAATACTGCTCCACAACATAAATGGTTGTAGACATATTCACCAAAGCTCTTCCCATAATCAAGCACCATAAATTCTTAAATATGCTGAATCTGTCAAAGACAATCAAGGCACCAACTGTGACCTTAAGGGGGACTATTGGAAATTAAGCTCACAATTTCCTCCTTGGTGATGCTATTTTATATTTCAAGAATTCTTCCTGCACATTTGTGATCATTGATCTGGATCAAATGCAACCTCTTTTGGTTCTGTGTCTACTCATCTGATACCTATAGAAATCATAGTTGCCTGTTTTGCTACTCTACAAAACTATTCTCATTCTATGTGCAGAACAATGTCTGGTAAAATACACGGGTTTTTGCAAGTAGCTCGACAACCTGCAATTTCTACACAGAATCAAATCAAATCAGCCAAACTATTTGAAAGTTAACTTCATCGACTTTCCGTCTAATCTACATCATAACAAAGGGTATCCATTCCCATCTATTTCTCTACTCGAATGTCAAAGTATTTCGAAGAGCATCGAAGACCTGGCCATCTTCGACAACTTCAACCATCAAGTCACTCGACTACTTCAATGAAGTATCTGAAGTATCCAACCACTTCGATGATCTATTGATCCAAGCACTTCGATGATCAAATCACCTCACTGGTTCGATGATCGAGGCATGCGACTACCTCGATCGACTTGTTCGACAAACTTTGACGACTTCGAGTCATCTCACAAAGACTCAACCAAGGCATTGAAAGGCACCGCAAGGAACCGCCAAGGCACCGTTGGAGCCAACTTTGTGTTCTTGTAATTACAAGAATGCCATCTATAAATACATCTCTAGTTCATATCAATTGATGATGCTCCATGATGCAAACTAATTCATCTAAACGGAATTTATTTAGCATCCAAGTCACGCCTGCATTCTGGCTATAACACTTTGTGTTGTTCAAAATTTCAGTGTAATATACAAGCAACACGTTCTTTCTACCTGTGTCTAATGTAGATATTTGTATTGTGATCTTATTACACTTTCATCCTACTGATTTACTGCTAATTCACACTCGTTCACTCACTCTAATCAGAATACAAACATCTATGACGACTCAGTTTCTGATCAGATGATGGCTGTCTGCGACACTTGAGGAACCAAATTTATCATACTGCATTATCATTCTGAAATTCTAAACTAAACTTCAAAACCGAAACTATTTCGTAGTAATTCCACACCTCATCTGATCTATTCGATGGATTGTACTCATGTTTGTCTGAGTGTGAATTATTTTATCAATCTTGTTGTGAACGAAAACTATTTTGCACCTTATCTCTCTTTCTCTCTCCCACTTAGCATTCCATCAATTTGGAGTTATGATCATTTTTTGTGGTGATTTCCGTCAGGTGCTCTTGGTCGTACGATGGGGCAGCCGTGCACAGATTGTGAACGCTTCACTGAAGTGTTTGCATTTGTAGAATACATGGAGGTGTACAAACTATCAATGAACATGCGTGTTATGGGTGTGGAGGGAGCCGATAGGAATAAGCAGATCTTTTTTTTTTGGGATGAGGGACCGCTACAGTATTATCCTCAACGTTTTCAGATACTAGCTTTGTGACCTGAGCAAACCTTTAAACTTGGAGAGGCTCTTATTGTTGCAAGCATTTAGATCTAGGCATTTGCAACTGTACACAATCACTTTGGTGAATGCCAAAGTTTAAACTTTGTATACAAATGTAGAGGCCTCCAGTGAAAACCCTTGACCAATTAGAGCCTATTCCAATTTAAAATTCTCCTAGGTGGAAGTTGTAGCATAATCTGTGTCACACAAGAAACAGACGTAGTTTGGGAGCGGTCTGCAAGAAAGGTTTGTCAAGATCTATATTTGCAACTTATTTGATGACAAATTTCGAACATTGAATCCAATCAGCAAGCATGTCAGTAATGTTGGTGAGTTATTTATTATCTTGACCAAATACATTGCATAGTTTAGGATTTATGAATGTAGAGTGATACAATGTTTAGGTCATGTATGAATCATTTTTAACAATGTTCAATGTTGTTGTTATGATTGTATCAGTTTTTATCTCATGAAGGTCTGATTGATGTTGTTTATCTTCTTGCAGATGCTAAAATTTTGCTAAACTATTAAATACAAGCGTTTTTGACAATGTTCAATGTTGCATAGTTTGGTTGACACATAGTTTATGCTCTTGCAGATGGTGAAGATTGTCGTAAATCACAAAACGTTTGTGCAAGATTTGATGGAGCTATTTTGTTTTGGTGATGAGGTGTACTACATCACTATTGTGTGGCTGATTATGATTTTCATGGAGTTCTATCACCTCCAACAAAGGGGTGGTCATTTTTATCCCCAAAAAAAGCGATTATCGTTAGATGTAGATCTATTAGTTAATAATGTCACAATAGAATAAAAAGCAGAGGCGAGCAAGAGTCTTTTTTAGGACAACAGCTTTGTTTAGTTAATTGTATCGTCTAGTATAACAGAATAATAATCATCCAAAAATCTTATCATATCAGATCTCTTCACGTGAACTCAATAACAAGTTGGTACTTTGCAATTTTAGATTTACAAAGCCAAACTGGTCTTTTAGAAGACAAAAAGACGAAAGTTGAATCATAACAGATTGAAGTTTCTAGTGCTTGTACCAAACTTAGCTATTATCTATTGAAGTTTTAAATGTGTGTATTAGAGTTATTATTGTGGTATTATGTCACGAAAGCCTTGCCATAATGCTGAAATTGTTGGATTAACCAAAAAAAAATCATCATCACAATCTTTAATACCATTTGCCTTGTAAAAGTTACAAACAACCATCAAAATTTTACTAAGCTATTCTTGCACATTCTTTTAATCTTCACAAAAAATCAAAATAAGACAATATGACATGGCAAAGCCTTTGTGGTATAATACCACATCGTTGCTGTTGCTGTTAAGAAGTATGAAGCAGTGTTCGGCAATGCCGGCATCTCTTGAGAATGCAACCGACATCTTTCATCAAAAAACAATTTTCATGAAAAACTTATAGGATGTTGACTTTCAAAAAAACCGATAATAAAAAGCTTCAAAATGCACGTCCAATGCCAAGTAATAATACCAAGAGAGATCTGAGGTAGGCGCTCTGATCAAGATGTCTACTTTTCCAAAATTAGAAAAGGAAACTATTAAAAACAGGAATTGAATTCAAGCAAGCGTGGCAAATTCTATCTAGCAAATCGCGATCCTCATTCTAGCAACCCACTTCACTTGAATGTGTTCAATAAGCTATATAAGAAATACCTATTCTTGACAGTTTGACCGATACAACTGTTTGATCATGAAAAAGGTTGAAGTCAACTACTCACAGAGTTATTGATGGCAAATGACTGAATTAGACGTTTTTTATTACACGTCCCTCTGTCAAAGCCTGCCGATAATCTTTGAAGAAGAATTCCCTGTACACAGAACCTACCTTCGTGTCCACTAGCTCTGGTGCGGGAAAGATCTTCTGTTCCATTCCTGGATGGTACTGGGTTACGTAGGATCTCCTTGTGCGTTGGCTGTGCACAATAGCTATGTGTTCTGGACTTTTGTATCTCCCATTCGTAATGATCTACAGTTCATAAACATACAGCAGCGTCACTCATACAACAATATAACGTTGCCAACTACAGATGAGCTAAAACTTTTTCCATGGAGCGTGAAGGGAGGTAGATTTAAGCAGCAATATTTGCGTGTTGCACTAACCTCAGTTTGATCTGCTAGATAAACGACCAATGCATTCGGATAAGCTGGCACCAGCTCCCATTTATCGTTCAATTCGTCAAAGATTTGCAATCCCTCGCCCTCTTGCATCACAATGGCGAGGCATCCAATGTCGGAGTGTGGAGGCAGGCCATAAAAATTTTCTGGCTCTGGGCAGGCACGATAACACTGGAATGATAGTTCTGCTGTATCTCCGGATCCCCCATAGCCTCCCTCAGGTACGTGGGTTTCAGCCCGAGGTTCTCAGAGATGACATCCAGCAGCATACGAGCTAGATTCAGTATTGCTACTGTGTACTTTTCCAGGGTCTCTCTGAGTTCAGCTGGCTGCTGTGGCCAGTACTTGTACTGCCTTCCGGACAGTGGGAGAGTTTGAATCTCCACAGCTTCCCGCCAGCTCTTCTGCTCAGGATCAGTAAGGTTCAAACAGCTGACATAGCCATCAGCTGCTATCTCTGGCTTTGCAGCAATTACAAGCTTTTCTTCCTTGCTCAGATCAAAGAATTTGTGGCCCACTTCTTTCAGCTTGTCCATGAGCTCTACTGGCACGCCGTGATTGATAACTTGGAAGATGCCATTCTTTTCACAGGCTTCAGCAATCTGAGCCCTGATGGAAGAAGCCTTTACATCATCATTCAGGCCTGAAAGATCAATTGGCTCGAAAGTTTCCATTACTAATACTTACTACTTAAGAATATTGATCTTCTGATCGACACAACGTCGACTTACTTGCAGCTTAGCTGCGGATCAGAAATCCTTGACTAGATAGATGACAGGGCTGTGCACTCAGCGAGCGGCGAGCAAGCGAGTACTGTAGAAGTGATGTGTCGTGTCCTCCCAATGAGGGAATACTTAAGGAATGTGTGCACTCCATGTGCACGAGCACTCCTTCGTGGCCCCACTCCGTCCGATGAAGCTAAGGAAAAACAAGATATGTGATCCCTTGGATGGAGTGCGGCCTGTGCAGAGGCCCCGCTGATGCATCTGCTTTGTGGTGCACTCTTTAATGAGGGCTCTCATTAGAGAGTGCACCGTAGATGCACATGCATTGGTGCACAGCTCTCACACCACCAAGGAGATAGAAAGTTGTTTTTAACCTAGTTAGCCTCATTCATCACCATTGGATGGTGTGGGGCTAGCACTGCAGGTGCCCATCCAAATTATAAACAAATGACCTGTCGGCTTTGTTGTGATCTATTCCTTCAAATAAAGAAGTAACAAGCCGGATGTGTTGTCCCAAATGTTTCTCCCATGCCGACTTTGTTGTCTCTACTCATCCCAAGTATACTAGCAAGGCAATTATAGCCTTGAATTGAGGTTAGTAATTGACCTATTAATATATGTGATCACCTTGCATTAGGGGATAATAGGACTCAAAATGGGCCCGTTGTAAAGATGCCTTTTGCACGCTTTCAACGTCCAAGTGGCCCTAACTTTTAGAGGGGAAATGTGCAGGAAATCAAGGTGGGTACAATGGCTGCCACACTTGCAGATGACAATTTTCTTGGCCATCCTTTTTGGTTATGCAAGGCTGTTGATTTGTCAAAGTCTGAGAATGGTGAGACTATCTATTAATGTACACAAGTATCGAACAAAACATCATGATGCATTACAAGAAAGGATGTCCTGAAATGATTGCAAACTCAAATGGTAAAGAAAACGTCTCACAACCAAAAATCGGTTCCACTTAAGTCACCTTGTCTTGAGGCTCAAGGTTGTTTGTGAATTTGAATTAACCAGTTTGGGTCACTAGTTTCGAAAAACAACAAAGGAAATCATTCATCAAAGACTGCCAAGAAAAGAATATGTAGTTGAAGTTGGACCTTCGTCAAGAAAAACAAGAGCATGTAGAGGATGACCTCAGACTACAAGATAGGGATGAAGATAATGTTTTGATTGATAGTAATGAGGAGGATAGATCTTCCACTTCTTCACATTCTAATGATGACATTGATGGTCTAGAGGCATAGGCACAGACGAGGATATAGGTTTAGATGCTAGATCCCAAAAAAACTAGATTTTGTATCACATTTTGCACGAATCTGAAAAAATTGTACCAATTGGGCTCTTTCTAATTTTTGTGTATTGTAACTTTTAGCAAATTTTTTGAATACTTCAGTTTTTACATAAAACCCCAATCCTAATCTTCCCTAACATCTAAACCTAAACCTATTGCATGTCCATAATCCATAAATCTAACTCTAAAATCTTAACTCATAATCCTAAAATCTAAAATCCTAACTCTAACCCTTACCTTTACTCCAACCAAACTACTGAATGAGAACTCTACTTCCTATATTCTTCGCAGTCACTATCTCCGCCTCTATGACCTGTTTGCCCAATCTACGAATGATAAGTTTTGTACCATTGCACAATCTCTTGTGTGACGCTATCGATCACAACAACATCACTATCATGTCAGCCTTCAACACCAACTTATGTGGAGGGGATCCACTCGGTTGCCAGCTATTCAAAACTTTACTGCGTACACATGATAGTCATCACGCTCAACCATGCTATCAGCACTATAAAAAGTGCAAGCATCACTAGGAAGATCCACATTTTTGTTCAATGGGGTCAATATTGCACCGCTTCTTAAAAAATCAATATCCATGTAGCGTCATGAAAAATCGGGAAAAGTAAATGAAATCAATTTGCACACATCGCACGTCCTTAGACACATACACTCTGGCAAAGAAATCGAATCCAAACCACGATGCACGAATGTGGGCTCATGACCATCTCCAATATAGCAGAGAGCTTCCGATCAAGGTTTTTTATGGACATTCAAAACTGTATGAAATGTAGCACAGGTTCAAAAAACAATAGATTGCACTGGTTTTTGCCTATTGCAATTTTTGTTGATTTTTCTGTTGAATGTAATATTCGTAAAACAGTGACAATGTTTATTTGTAGTGATTTAACAGACAATATGTTATCAAGCCTCCTTGATGATCATTGGGATAAAAAGAGTAATGGCAATATCGAGTGCATACTTAATAGATTGTCAATGAAATTTAGATATCTTATAGAAAAACAAGTGCTTTCTTTAACATTTTATTATAGAAGATGTTCCAAAGTTGGCAACGGATGGAAAGCATTGGATCAGGATTTTACAGTGAATCATCAAGATCAAATAAAAATTCAAGTGAGGAAAAAAAATTCTACTCTTACAATAATTGAGGTGGAGGAAGATTGGACACTCGATCACATTCGATCAGAGCTTACATTGCTGCAATATGATATTCCTAACCACTTCTGTTTTCGAGTCAAGGAGAGATTGGTAGGTGTATGTGTATTTATTCCAGTACACATTTGAAATGACTTTCAATGATTTTATTTGAACATGTTTTAGTGTTTTTGATATTGCAATATTTCATTTGACATAATCTCAATGTTGATATTGTTTAACAAGTTTCTTTGATGTACAGGTAAGACCAAGACAAGAAAGTCACATAGGGTGCAAAGACTTAAATAGAAGCGTAGAAATTGTTGAAACCGCATAAACATTGGGATGATAGACGAGCAACATCAATGTACTTTTTCAAAAAAAAAGAAATACAAAGAAGTCTCAAATGACTTCAAGATTTCATCAAGCAATTTGTATTTAGTATTTTGAAAAATGTACATTGTTTTTGACATCGATATAATATATTTGTGGCATTCAGTAATAGCCCACTTTCTATTTGCCTATCGCCCTGATGTCCCTCAACCATGGACGGCTGGGTCTTTGCGGACGTACGGGTTCAAATGTCTGGGGACGGGACGGATGAACAAAACTGGTAAGCTTAGTGGTTTGCTTCGTCCGATCCATTGAGGCCGAATATCTATACTACGCGAGGATAGAGACACAACAGAAGAGACACTGAGAACTCTAACCATGATATCGCTATGACATGAGAGAGTGGCAGAGTCAGGCGGGGAGAGGCAGGGGCTCGCGTGATGGCGATACTGGGGAAGTCAAGCTGATATCGCTACGACGTGAGAGGGTGTAAGGAACGGGCATGGAGAGGAGGTCGCTTGCGTGATGGCGATATCACGAATGCATTTCGTATGAATGCAATCAAATGCGCTAGCAAATTATTCGAAAATCTGTACAATCTCCGGGAATGGACTTATATAGGGGAAAAAATTGGCACGTGTGAATACCAGCGACATGTGGCCCAGTCAATAGCTGACATGTGGAACCACACGTCTGTATACGCACGTGTGAAACTGCATGTCTGGATCAACATGTGTGGGAACCCACATGGAAACACGTGGCCGAATGGATCAGTGACATGTGTTCTTGCACGTGTGGTCACGTGGCCCAATCAGTACCTGACGTGTGGGACCTACACCTCTGTATCCTCACGTGTGAAACTTGCACGTGTGTCCACGTGGTCCAATGGTTTAGTGACGTGTGTTCTGGCACGTGTGATCTTGCACGTGTGGGCACGTGGGCAAATGGCAGATTGACGTGTATTGTAGCACGTGTGGACAGTTGTACTACGCGCCATAGATCTGATCCGTTGTTGGATCGACAAGTGTACGGCTTGGATTTTCTTGGTTTTAGCTATATAAATGTTGTTTGATCAGTTAAAACATTTCGCTAAGTTTTGGATTTTCACTCCCTGTATCTCACAATGTGTGAACAGTTCTTTTTATTTGCAGTATCGCTACCACGCAAGAATCTTTCAGAGATTCTAGACGATCTAAGATCCCTCGCGTCGTTCCGATATCAGGTCATTCGCCAATATCGCCATCACGCGAGGAAGTCCTGATTGTCTTCTGACTCCCTGCCACCCCGCGTCATAGCGATACTCGGCCATATTGGTCATACTTTCGAGACGGCCGTGTCATCCTCTAATACTTTTGATTATGCTTTGCACGCCTTCCTCGTTGAATCCGGTGTTGGTAACTACATAGGTCACTATAAGACGTATTTCAATATGTCTTTTAATATTGAGAGGTCTGGATCAGAATATAAATCATATTTTTCAGTGCTGTATAAGGAGTATTATGATAGTTTGAATCAGTCTATGTTGATGATGGATAATCTACAATTCATCCATTTCCATGACCTAGTACTTGCCCAACCATCTTCAAAGCAAAGCCACAACCGACGATTCACGAAAATCGTGAGTGATTTTAAACGTGTGGTCCATTGTGACCAACACAATCGATCATGTCATTTTTTGCAGGAAGGCATGGGCTTTGTGTTTTATCTTTGTGCTCTTATTCCTGATGAGGCAAGAACTTCGGTGCTTAGCATTGAGGGTGCCTCATCATCAACTGATTCTGTGATATCAGAGTCAGCTATTGTTGATGACGCCTTGGGTGCTGACGAGGAGGCAAGATTGACTTCAATATACGACCCAACCGAGTCTCGTGCATTGTCCATTTCTTTTTTATCTGATGTGAATTCATATGACAAAACCAAGACTCCCCTCGATTTGCCAGTGTATTACATGAATAGTGTCGCAACCCTCTCACTGAATGATGTTGGAGATGTTCTTGATTTGAGGGAGGACGAAATATTATCAATTTTGTCTAATTTCATCAAAGAATTCGAGGACTTCATAGATCTCAACGGTGATGATGATCTACGTGCTTCTATTTATTACAAAGAAGGAGATGAATGGATGGATGGGACTGAAGCACTGCAGTCAATCATGTCTAAAAGCAGGGCATACCAGGCAAATTTGCCCGGTGAGGAGGAATTTCTGAAAATTTGGAGCAGATATGTGTCACAGTCTTCGGAAACTGGTCCATCCAGTGCTTCGACAACCATTGTTGCTGGTCATGATCTACATATTGTTGCACTTATTGAAGCTGATGAGCGTGATCTGGTAGGTAAATCTGGTTTTATCTTAATGAGATTTTTATTCAGATATAGTTATTTTGTTTTACAAGACATGTGACCTTTGCTCGTATTTTACAGGCTATTGTTGAGGTGAATGCCTTTGCAACAAACAGGGATATTTAAGGTAAGGCCATGGATCATGACAAAGGGATTCATCCCTGTCCAATTATTTGAAGTGCTTTGTAAATAAAGAGATTTGCATTCATCATAGCAAATTTTCTTCAGATGCTGCGACAATAATAATGGCAATTAAAGCGTTATCCTATTTCTCAAACGGGCATAAATACCCTCCGAATACATATAAAATTATTTTTGTGAAGAGAGACATTGCCATAAAAGTGTTTGGCTATGTAGCTGAAGAAGTTCCGAAAAGGTCTTCCTCCTTAGTTGTTTTCTCTGGATACATTGACTTGAGCAAAAAAAGATTGATTGATTTTCTAGATCCATATGATAGAAAAAATTTTCTTCATTATAGAAGGAACAGTTACCTTATTGGTTATGCTGATTTTTTCCTCAGATTTCTTGTTCTTTTAGTAGTGATTCTTGTATTTCGAATGCTGTCTATTGCTTTTTTGGAAGCCGGTTTTGTGTTAAATCAGTGGGAAAAGGCAGAAATAGAGGCAAAAATACTCTAATAATTTGGATGTGAGTGTTGGTGTGAATTGACAGGTTTGCAAGGCTGTCTAATGTGGAGTTATAGGCTTATGCTTCATTTTCCAGCAAACTAACAGTTTGATTGCAGGGATTGGAACCTGTAAAGCCATTTCTTGGAAGTGGTTTGGTTCAGAACAAGTTCTATTTAGTATAATAGATGTGTAACCTGCAAGTCGTAGTTTTTGAGAAAATTTCGGGAACATATACCCTGTTTCTCAGGCATAAAAAGTGGAACCCTGCAAAATTGTAATCAGAAGTTGCTTATGCTTGAAACTAGCTAAAGTAAAGCAAAGTACTATGTAAATCGCTGTTAGGGCAGTTGCAATCTGCAAAAAAACAGCAGATGCATTTGGCTCACTGCTTTCTGTAAAGTAAACTTGAAAAACTGTGAATGAAACTCAGAAAGTTGAGTAGGGAATCCGCTGGAAAAACCACCCTCATGTGCGCCCTCAGACTACATGTTCCTGCAAGAAAAACTGTTGAGGGTTTGAAAGGAAGGGCTGCGACCTGGTAGCTCGGGTTTCCGTGGCCCGGAAAACATGGAGGGATTTGAGGGGGAGAGGGCTCCTGGGATGCTTAGAAATCTTTAGTTTTAAGAAACTAAGAGTTTGCCATGCATTCTATGAGTTAAGGTAGGTGGGTGGGGGGGTGGGGTGGGTGTTTAAGGTGGGGTTTTTTTTAAAACTTGTGATTTTCCCCCTTTTATTTCTCAGTCATTCTGGACTGTTATTTTAGGAGTACAGTAAAGTAGATGGCTTTTCTAATTAGTGTTACTTGGGTTTTTATGGCATTTGAATGGTTATATATTTTGTTGTTTAAATTGTCAGCATTGCAAATATCCATTGGTATAATTTAATATTACATTGGTCTATTTTGAAAAACTCATTTTTTTTTTGTATACATTGTCTGATCGAATATTATACCCGTAATGGAATTAAAACTAAACGAATTTTTTTTTTCAGTTACACTTGCAATGGACAAAGATGATATTCTAGTGATGGGGGATACAGAAATCCGTCCGGCATCACCGGCTAGTGATGACACAAAAATCCAACCGGCATCACCAGACAGTGATGACGCCCTCGATTAAAATAAATTATCACTCACTCTGGGCAAGGCAGTACTGGAACTTCACCAGAGTAATAAACAACGAGATAACCAGATGTAAAACCTATTTAACCAATTGCAGGCCATCACCTCAACAAACTTGGGCGAGGATAAGCAAATATCCTCAGTTCTATTGTTTCTGGAAGGCAAGGCCTCCTCTTGGTGGAGGAAACTTTCCACGAAACCAGTGACTTGGGCTGGATTCCTAACGGAATTCTGGAAAGCTTTTGTCATGGTAGACAATTTCGAGCTGTATATTCATTTTTATCAACTGCAAAATGGACAACCGAGAACTGGACAATTATGTCCAAGAGTTCTTGGACTCTTTGGCCAAGGTGCTGCTGTTTGATTGCCTTTTGGCACAATGGCAGTTCATCGTTGGACTGCCAGCTGACTATCAAAATGAGTGCAAACGAAATATCCTCCATTCACTGGAAGATGCTATCCGTGTGGCCAAGGCCTATGATAGCACCGTTGTACCCTCACAAAAAAGTGTGCACGGCCAAACGGCGATGAAACCCAAACAGGAAAAAGCCAACAACTGAAAGAAGTAGTTTTTCAACGAATTGGAAGCAGAAGCGTACCAACAGTCAAGGAAGAAAAAGAATAAGAAGAAACTCATGGTAAAAGACAAAGCACGATTGGCAGCGCTGAAGCAAAATCTATGTTTTCTTTGCAATGAACCCGTGCACCATGCTAAACACGAATGGAAAGCAAAGTCGTCAAGTTTCATGACTGTGGATTTACCGACAGGTAAATTGGAAGTCAATTTGTTAAATAATTGTGCTTGTGCTTGTAACTTTAGTGCACTTTCTTTCAAGCCTAATCGATTGTTTCGGGTGAGAGGCAATATATTAGGGAAAGATGTAAATGTGCTATTTGATTCAGGTAGTACTCACAATTTTTTGAATGCTCAACTTGTGTAGAAGCTTCGAGTGCCCACCATGGCTAGTGATCACCGTTATGTGGTCCGTCTTGCATTGGGGTCAGATTGGTCCATGTGTAAGAAAAAAATTGAGAAAAAAAATAAAAGGAATCTTTACAAAGGGTCTTTTTGGATTTAGAACTCCTCTAATGCTACACAAAAAAAAAAATTGACTAGTTTCCGAAAGACTGCTAATTTTGGCTTTGATTTGGATTAACCCTATCAATTTCAACAAAACCTCTTGTACTAGGCTCTGATACCATGTGCAAAAAAGTACAAAAAAGACCAAGAGTGGATCCTAATCTGATCCTCAAGAGGGATTGGTTGTCAGATTACTTGATCTATCAATCTACTTGAGATTAAGATCAATCTAGATCAATTCTAGACACCAAATCCTAACAAGAACAATCATTAATTGAAGGTAGGTGTACTTTCTGATTTCCCACGTGTGAAACCTTGTCTGAGTACGGACTCCAACCTGAAAATCAAGTACACATTGATAGCACCTCAAAACAATCAAAACAAATGTAGACAAATGGACAGAATCACTCAAAATTGCTTTCAAAACCAAGATTGGTGTCTCACACTGATTATGGCCCAATGTGGCTCTATATATACAATAAGTGGGAGCTTGTAGTACTGATCATCCCTTTGATCCCACATGTGTGAAGGTTATTTGTCATATGATGATTCATCATGCAAAACTGACACTTGGACAAAACCTTTTATTTTGAGCATTTTTATTTCCTTCTATATGGAGATCTACTTGGAAATCTTCTAGAAGTCAAAAATTCGCCTACTTCAGCTTATTCCACACATGTGATATGACACCTAACCAAAGGATGTGGCTCATGCAATCAATAGATTGATGTCATGTGTCATATGCCTAGAAAACTAGTTTTTGGCATTTTTAGCCACTAGAATTTGAATTAAATCATATGTACAACCTATATGATTATGTTACATGACAAGTACACTATTTTCACACGTGGGAACAGGCTCCACATATGTGTGTTTATCTATATACAAGATTTTTGACCTCTACCAAGCTTATTTTTGCATTTCACACTTACTATATAATGTGTTATATGATCAATACCCCATGCACTTTGAACTACATCCACAACACAAGACTTCTTTTCGATTTCAAGAAACTCGAGGATAAATCCAGAAAGGGTCATCTGGTACTCTAATCTAATTTTTGTCCATAAATGCATCAAGAATGGGATTATTTATGAAGCAAATGTTATCAATATATCTAAACGAGTGACAGAAAACATTCATATCCTTTCTGAGACCTAACTTGGCCAGTCTTTTAATAAATTGAGCTTCAAAGAACGCAAGGTACTAGTTACACCAAGTAGGTGAGCATGAAAAACCCATCGGTATACCATGAATTTGTCTCCAGGTTTTGTTTCCTAGCCTGACAATACAATTGTCTATTAGGAAGGCATTCCACAAGCATAAGCGATTTTTATTGATATTGTACCACCCTTTCGATTTTTTATTATTCCATGATCATTTAAAGGCATCCCTTTCTTGTTTCCATTTAAAACTCAGAAACAACTTATTAGAATGTTCGAACGCATATGTAATGGATTTATTCATGATAGTTTTCAGCCCATTAGTGTCATCTAAAGGTATGTTTTCATAACACTTAGAGATATCTGGAACCCATACATTGGTAATATTTGATGGTAAATTGAGATAAAAGTCGATCGAGGATTCGCACTACCAAAATAAGTATGTATCCACAGTTAGGATACCCTTATATGTTTTTGCCTTAAGCCCTGTACCTTCCTTGAGGAATGGTGACAGCATACCAAGAGCTCCTGTCAGGAATTTTGCGAGTTTAGTAAAGCAACAGTCATGCGCGTTGGTAATCCATCTAAAAGATTCCTTGTGGGCTTTGTACGTACAAAGTAGATATGGCAAAGAGTCATTTCCCATGAAGATGTTGGGTAGAAATCCATTCAGCTTTTCCATGACATAAGCGATAGTTTCCGTAACAAAGTTTTCTTGATCATTAGGAAAGGGGCTGAAGTCAGGACTATTAAGTCTATCTAGGGCAAGCTTCTGTACAAGGAATTTACATATGAAACTGGGATTGTGTTGTGTCTTGTCAATGCCATTAATGTAGAGCAGATTTGTGAGCCATAATCTTTCATTTTTAGCAATTTGTATTTTTGCAATTGTGTCCTTATTGCCATATAGCTAAGTTCTTTTTTTTATGAATTCCATGGCAATGTTTTTACATAAAGTCGCATGCTCCCTTACAGTTTCTTCATTTAAATGTTTATGCGTAGACAAAAGTTTGATCAACTTGAACCACCCATCATAAAGTTCAAAAGCCACCTCATTCACATTGTTTTTTCTTACCTAGGCACACTCTCTCTTCTCTCCGCGCTCTCTCTCTCCCCTCTCTCTATCCTCTCCCTGCTCTCCCTCCCTCCGCACACTCTCCTCTCCCTTCTCTCCTCTCTCTCTCTCCTCTCTCTCCACTCTCTCTCTCCACATGCTGTCGCACTCAACACCCAGGCATCATTCTCTCCACGCGCTGTCGCACCCTCTCTCCTGAGTCTTCACTCTCTCTCCATGGGCGGGCTGTTGCACCATGCAGAAGTCTCTGCACGAGCTGTCGCACACCCAGGGAGTATATCAATCTAAAAATAGAAAAAGATGATAGGGCCCTATATAATTTTGCCCTATATTATGCAAAATGCAAAATAATATAGAACTCAAAAGGGTCTTAAAATCAAACGAACGTCCATTATTATAATGTACAGAGAGAGAGAGAGAGAAAAAAAAAGATAAAATAGAAAAATATATCAATCTAAAAATAGAAAAAAATGACAGGCACTATATTATTTTACCCTAAATAATATAGGGGCAAACGGGCCTTAAAATCAGGCGAACGGCCATTACTATAATCTATAGGGGAACGACCAATACTTATAATGTATAGGAGAATCGATCATTGTCCGTGTGTGTGTGTGAGAGAGAGAGCGAGCGGGAGAATGTCAACAGTGATGGAGAAAACAAGTTTCTTGCCATTTGATTGGGCCACGTTTGCCCTAAAGTTTATTTGAAGGGCATTTGAAATGCTTGAAAATCACATGTGACTTTAGAAATTTCTAGAGAAAGAACATGTGACTTTAAAAATTCATAGAAAGAGATTTTTTTAAAAAGAGAGAAAGGTATAAAAGGGCAAGAGAGAGAAGAAGGGACGTGCATAGGAAAGAAAGAGGTGTGTTTTTTAATATTTTAGGGTTCTTTTAGGTTTTAGAAGAAAAATAACAATAATGAGAGAGAGAGAGACAGAGACAGAGAGCGCGCGCGCGCGCGCAGGAAAGAGATAGAGGGCAGAGCGAGAGAGAAAAGGAGAGAAAGAGCGCGCATGGCTGACACCGATATGGAACCTAATTATCACTTGTTCAGTCTACCCAGATGTGTGCTACCCAAAGAGCGAGAGAGAGTGCGAGGAGAGACAGAGAGCGAGAGCGGAGAGAGAGAGCGCGCACAGGACACCGATAGAAAGAGAGCGAGAGAGAGCGCGAGGAGAGACAGAGAGAGGGAGAGCAGAGAGAGAGAGAGAGAGCGCACAGGACAGAGATAGAGGGCAGAGCGAGAGAGAGGGCGCAAGAGAGAGAGAGAGAAAAGGAGAGAAAGAGCGCGCATGGCTGACATCGATATGGAACCTAATTATCACTTGTTCAGTCTACCCAGATGTGTGCCACCCAGACTAGTGGTGAACCAGAATGAGCAGGATGATAATAGTGCGGATATTGATGAGAGAGATCTGCCCCTATTTTTGTTAAAGAAGATGTCAGATGATGCGTTCATGCAAGTAATCTCGAATATGCCTCTTCGTAAGGGAGGAACGTTCATCGCTAATTACGCTTCCCGTCGCTTAAACCGGATCCTTACAACTACAGCACGGTTAGTACCAGTGGCATACGACCCACTTTAGCCCCCTCGTCCTTGGTATATATTAGCTAAAAGGCTCTACTCGATTGGGGACAGTGGTGTCCCATGGGCTTACGATCCTATCCGCAACAGGTGGTATAAATTTCCGCTTCCTCTTATGCGTTCAAGGGATCAGCAAAACTATATAATGTGGCACAAAATTGCCTCCGCAGATGGATTGGTGTGTGTAACAAGTTATTCGCAAATTTTGGATTATGCGACGTACGAGCCGGAACTGTTTGAAATGTTAGATCCAAAACTATGTACAAAAATTATCAATTTAGGCCTCAAACTAGCAAGGAAATGTTGACAATTTTCACAACTGTACTTATCTCACCACTAATCACCCTTGTTGATACCACCTTCATCACCATTTCATTTACCACTACCACCATTCCTACCATCCCCGTTGCTACTGATACAACGACACAGCTAACTCTTCCACTTCCAACTCACCCCACAACCTCTACATATTCTTTTCCTATCTACCATTGTCTTTGTTTTGAATTCCCAACTCTTCCAGCCTATGACATTTTGCTCGAGAAAGCCAGGGAAACCTTGTAATGGCATTATACCGAGACCTCATACCATTTGCATTGGTTGGTGCACCGGCTTGCACAACAAACAGATGAGCTTAGGACGGCAAATTTCTTAATGTCAACGAGGACTAAAAATTGTTTCCTTTTCATAATTTAGCAAGTACATAAGTAGATAAAGTCAGATTTAGAGCTGTTATTGGTTAGTTGAGATACAATGAAACTAGTCACTTATTTCTAGGTTTTTGGTGAAGTACCTAGAAGTTGTCATTTTAGGGAAAATTTAGGGAAACTGGCCAAATGGCATTATGGATGTTATAAATAGTTGTAAAACAGTGGAGAAATGATCTTCATGTTGTCAGTTTCTATGGAGAACTTTCCTCTTTTAATTCTATGTCTATCACTTGCATATTTCTTATGATATCCTGACTTCTAATGTGTAGAATATGATTTTTCTTGTTGTACTTGATTCTACACGTGTGAAGTGTGATGTATCAATGCTTTTGTATGGAAAGAATTAGTATTATATCATATCTTAGTGATTTTGATCATATCTTCATGTATTTCCAAGTTCTAGCATGGTAGATGCATGATTTCTAGCTCGTGAATGATTCTAGATGTGCGCCCAATTTTGCCTAAATATCTAATGATCCATTAAGCATGTCTTGGAATTATTTTGATGTTTTATTTGACATTTTACTTAAACTATATTTTTTGCAGGTATTCTGCACTGCAAGGTTCTGAGTGTTTCATTTTTTGTTTGAAAAAAATTTCAGAACCTCCCGCCACGGCGAGAGGTTTTGATTGCATCATTGTCTGAGTACTTTCATTTGTTACCGCACTCATTGGAGGTCGTGAGCGCGGCCGTGAAAGCCCTCTTTTTGTCGTGTCGTAGGGGACCGCAATCTTGCGATTGTTGTTGTCTGTGACTAAGTCATCCAAATCTTGACCTTGCGGTTGTCTTCGGCCGAGTCGTGCAAATCGCATGTTGCATCCTTGCGGTTTCTTGTGATGCCTCGTGTAGACCGCATGGCAGGACCTGTGATGCTTTTCGCTAGAACTGCATGAACTACAGTTGTGGTATTCTACGGTCCAATGACCCGGGGTCGTCCCAGGTTTGAACTTAGGGTTTTGTAAGTTGCGATTTTCTTCCTTTGAGACCAGTAGTCCTTATGAACCACATGTTGGCCCTTTCCGGTGAGGTTGCAGTTGCGAATGCGGCCCTGTGGCAGATTCCTTTGTATATAAAACCAGGGCAGAACCTCCCACCGTAGCGGGAGGTTCCGCATCATTTTTTATATATATCTTATAGTATTATGTGATATATATATGTATATATACAATAAATATATATATATATACATAAGTTATATATATTTATGAATTATCTATTATTTAACAAATATATATATATATATATACTATGCCCCCAATAGAGCCACAAAGGACCACAACAAGGCCGCATAATATCACAATATGGAAGTAGAAGACTGCAATATGGTCGTAACAGATCGAATAAGGCCGCATTCCTTATCTTTGCGAGTGCGTACTGACCTTTTTAACTTGAACTCGGCTTAGAGGCCTAAACCATTGAGGGTTTATATACTATATACTATATATTATGCATTATATCTATCTATATATATATATATATATATATATATATATATATATATAATATAAAAAACTAAATTTATATATATATATTAAAGATATGGCAGAACCTCCCACCGCAGCGAGAGGTTCTGCCACTACTTATATATATATATATATATTTAATAATATTATGCGATATATATATATGTATATATAAAATACATAAATTATATATATATATATATATATATATATATAAGTTTTATAGTATGCCCACAATAGAGCCGCAGAGGACCGCAACTAGGCCGCATAAGATTGCAATATGGCAGTAGAAGACCGCATTATGTCCGTAGAAGACCGCAATATTATGTGATATATATATGTATATATGCAATACATAATATATATCTATATGTGTGTGTGTGTGTGTGTGTGTGTGTGTTACATAGTATTACACACACACACACACACACACACACACACACACACACACATATATATATATATATATATATATATATATATATATATATATATAGAGAGAGAGAGAGAGAGAGAGAGAGAGAGAGAGAGAGAGAGAGAGAGAGAGAGAGAGAGAGAGAGATACCATGCCTGCAATAGAGCCAAAGAGTACCGCAACTAGGCCGCATAAGATCGCAATATGGCCGTAGAAGACTGCATAAGACAGCAATATGGTCGTAATAAGCCGACTAAGGCCGCATTCATTATCTTTGCGAGTGCCTATGGTCCTTTTTAGCTTGAACGCGGCTTAAGAGTGATTTTTTCAGACCACATTCAGATTTTCAAAATTTCAGAATCTCCCGCCGCGGCGGGAGGTTCTACAGCATTTTTTATTATATTTAACAGTATTATGTGATATATATATATGTATATATACAATAAATTATATATAAATATATATATATATATATATATATATATATATATATATATATATATGCTATGCTTGCAATAGAGCCGCAAAGGATCAAAACATGGCCGAATAAGATTGCAATATATATGTCAGTTTTATATATACATGAATTATCTGTTTTATTACAAATATATATTATGTATGTAATTATATTTTACATATATATATATCTACAATATGGCCGCAATAGAGCCACAGAAGACCGCAACTAGGCCGCAAAAGATCGCAATATGACCTTAGACCGCAATATGGTAGTAGAAGACCGCATTATAGTCGTAGAAGACCCCAATATTATGTGATATATATATATATATATATATATATATATATATATATATATATATATATACGAGTAATGAGTGCTCGTCGTTGATGGGCAATGGAGGCAGATCTAGGTGGCGGCCGATGACTTGAAAATTCAGTATGTCGTTGACGGACGATGATTTTTTCGATCTAGGTGGCAGTGGTCCCTTATGAGGCCTAAATGTAGTCCTTACGCAGCATTCTTATATGGCCTAAATGCGGTCCCTGTGCCTTCATTCGGACCGTATGTAGCCGTAGGCGAGACCCTTGCAGTGCGGTTTGTGGTTTATTCAGTTTGTTCAGACCGTTAGCAATACTTTACAGTGCGCTTGAGGTTCGTTTACTTCGTTCAGAGCATAGGCGAGACTTTGCGACTGTGCTTTGTATGTGACTGCAATTGTTGACTTTGTGGTCCTTTGCGATGAAATGCGGTCACATGCGGTCAAAATGGGATCCTTTGCGGTATGAGAGAGAGAGCATCCAAGAGAGAGAGAGTGCATTGTTTCCTTTGTTCAAACTGCATGTAGCCATAGGCGAGACCCTTGCATGTGGTTTAGAGTTTAGGGCAGAGCATTAACGCGACACCGGACCGTGATAACCGTGAGTGAGAGCATTTATGCCTCACAGGGACCATGAGAACCGTGAGTGAGTGCATTTACACTACATAGGAACTCTGAGAACCATGAGTGGGAGAGAGAGAGAGGGAGAGTATCTGAGTGAGAGAGAGAGAGAGCTCTCTAGAGAGATCGAGCGAGCAAGAGAGAGAGAGAGAGAGAGAGAGAGAGAGAGAGAGAGAGAGAGAGAGAGAGAGAGAGAGAGAGAGAGAGAGAGAGAGAGAGAATCTCGGAGAGAGCGATCTAGCAGAATCTAAAAGAGAGAGAGACGGAGCGGTCCAGCCAGCCTGCTTGTTATTCATTAATTTGATGTGATCGATGGGCGATCTGTGGACTCATCTAGGTGCATAATCTTCATGGATTGTTTGGATTGCTTTTTCAAGCAGTGTGCTTCGTGCAATGTGTAGATAATGAGAGAGAGAGAGAAAGAGAGAGAGAGAGAGAGAGAGAGAGAGAGAGAGAGAGAGAGAGAGAGAGAGAGAGAGAGAGAGAGAGAGAGAGAGAGAGAGAGAGAGAGAGAGAGAGAGAGAGAGAGAGAGAGAGAGAGAGAGACCATATGTAGCCATATGTAACCGTAGGCGAGACCATATGTAGCCATAGGCGAGACCCTTGCAAGACTTTATGATGGGTTGAGGTTGATTCACTTTGTTCAGAGCATTTAGGCCGTATAGGGACCGTGAGAACACAGAGAGAGAGGGAGAGAGCATCGTGAGAACCGCGAGAACCATGAGTGAGAGGGAGAGAGGAACCGTGAGAAACGTGAGTGACAGAGAGAGGGAGAGCATCCGAGAGAGAGAGAGAGTACATCGTGAGAACTGTGAGTGAGAGAGAGAAAGGGAGAGCTATATATATGTGAGTTTGATATATTGATTAATTATTTGCTATGTAACAAATAGATATTATGTATGTAATAGTTTTACATATATATATATATACTATGGCTGCAATAGAGCCGCAACAGACGGCAACTAGGCCGAATAAGATCGCAATATGGCCATAGAAGACCGCATATGATTGCGATATGGTCATAATAGACCGACTAACAAAACTACACATATAGGCCCATTGCCACGCCCATTGCCACACACATAAGACGGGGACCAGATTTGACATGACTGCCCTCGCGTGGCAATGTCCATGGCAATCGCGTGGCAAACTGTGTGGCAATGAATGCATGGCACTGCCATCAAAGTTCTCCGTCACCGGCTCCTCCTCCAAACAGATTGGGGGGGGGGGGGGGCTCAGAGCAATTCAAATTTTAATCTGCGTCACACTGCCACGCTTAAAATTCTGGAAATTTGCCATGCATGGCATTTTTTTTCGAGAATGGTAAAGTTTGCCACACGTGGCAAAGTGCTTGAAAATGTTTTTGAAGTGCCACGCGTGGCAAATTTTTCCAGCAAGCAAGAACTTGCCATGCCGTGCAAAGTTTTCTGGAATTTTTTTTTAGGGTATGGCACTGCCACGCATGGCAGTGCCACGCAGAAATGCTTTAACAAAAAAAAAACCTGCGAAATGGAAAAGGTGGGGTCCTCGACTGCATTTGCAAATAGATTTCGCGAAGAGAAGCTTTTGAAAGAAAATCTTTGGGGAGAGAGAGAGAGAGAGAGAGAGAGAGAGAGAGAGAGAGAGAGAGAGAGAGAGAGAGAGAGAGAGAGAGAGAGAGAGAGAGAGAGAGAGAGAGAGAGAGAGAGAGAGAGAGAGAGAGAGAGAGAGAGAGAGAGTGAGAGTGAGAGTGAGAGAGAGAGATAGAGAGAGAGAGAGAGAGAGAGAGAGAGAGAGAGACAGAGAGAGAGAGAGAGAGTTTTGTTTTCATTGTTTATTGATTTGTTTATTGGTTGGTTAGTGAAAGATTGTTCATTGTTGGCTTTTGTAGAAATTTAGAAGGAAAGGAGACAATCCAAGCAAATGCATAAGGTATGTTAGGCATTCTAAATTTTGAAGAAAAGCTTTTGAGAGAGAGAGAGAGAGAGAGAGAGATAGTTTTGTTTGTTAGTTTTTCATTGTTTATTCATGAGGTATATTATGCATTCTAAATTTTGGTAGATTACATTTGAGTCATAAAGTGCATTTTCATATTATCTTCAACATGGTGAGATTGATGTAACAATCATTGATGATTTTTAATCTAACAATGATTCTTTGATTTGTATTCTAACAATTTTCATTTTGTTGATTGATTTGTAATCTAACAATGATTATTTGATTTATAATCTAACAATGATTTGGTTTTCATTGTTTGCTTTTATAGAGAAAAAAAAAGATGCATCTTAGAAGGAATTAACGATCATCCAAACAATAGACGAGGTATGTTTTTATCATCTTAAATTGATGTTTTTGTTTGTTTTTTATTGTTTGTATATATTTACAACAAACTTATACAAGATGAAATAGAAAAATGTAAACAATAAACAATCATTCCATACATAATGAGATAGAGATGATCAAATACAAAAGTTTATATTCATATTTAAGAAAAGTGTACATATTCGAATCTAATTCATGAAAAGAACATTGATACTAATACCCTTTTCTTCTACTTTTGCAAATACTTAAAATACATCAAATCTAAGAAGTAATAGTAGGCTTCTTAGTCTTCGCTATCTTCTCCCTCATTGTTGCTCAAGGCCGAATCTTGTCCTTTGTCTTCGCCTTCGTCCCCTTCATCTTCATTCCCTTCTTCTCCTTGGTTTCCTCTCGTACTTTCTTCCACAAAGGAAGCGGATGCCCTCTACATACACATTCACAAAACAAATTAATAATTATTAGCCAAACACATGTCATAAAAATGAAATGAAATACAAATTGTGTATCAAAAATATGAGAAATACAAATTATGTAACAAAAATTTATCCTTGGATGTACGTCTTGTGCCGCAAGATGATCAACCAAGGCACTATAGCCTTGGCAATATCCAATATTGTACTCAGCATTTGTGTAATTACGCCCATAATCTTCAACCTACATCAACAGAAATCGATGATTAGGAAAACGCAAAAAATTATCGGTAAACAACGAACATATGAAATGCAATTAGCTAAAAGATAATTGCTTACAAATTGGGCATGCATATTGGCCTTGCATCCCGATCCAAGGTGAGATTAGCCAAAAAGATTAAGCCTTGATTTTGTTGCCTCTCTTTGTTACTTAAAGCGCTTGGGATTAGAATGCTTGGATTCATAAACAACTTTTTCCCAATCTTTTTTAGATGCCCATCCTGGCCTCTTCTTTCTTTTACTACATAATCGTCCTAATGATTGGCGCGTATGATGAATATGCATACACATACTTGTCTTCACCCATTTGTCATTAAATCGATTTGCTTGTGAAAACTCATGGTACAATATATCAAATATCTTGTCTTTGTCCCCTTGGTCTTGTTGCTCCCAAGCGTTAAACAAATCGTGACCAAAGTGTTTAAGAGTAAGGTCGTGCAATCTATTGATGATGACCTTACCCCTAATGTCAATGATGAGGGAACCGTCCTCATCAAGGTCATAGAAAATATTCGTGGATTCTTCTGATGGCATCTCCGTCGAAACGAATCCACGATCTTGTTGATCGGATTCTCCTTCGGAAAGAAAAAGGGCTTTCATCCTTTGCTTTTCCTCGGGAGATAGCATATATAAAAATCTCGCACTCGATCAAAATCTGATTTTGAGGCTTGTCCTCTTCCACTAGAAGAGAATCTTAACCTCCTCCTTGATGCTCTGCTACCGCTAGTAGACATGACTATTGAGAGAAAGATATGAAGTTGTGAAAAGAACTTGGAAAGATATCAAATGTGAAAAATGAAAATGTGTGTGTGTGTGTGTGTGTGTGTGAGAGAGAGAGAGAGAGAGAGAGAGAGAGAGAGAGAGAGAGAGAGAGAGAGAGAGAGAGAGAGAGAGAGAGAGAGAGAGAGAGAGAGAGAGAGAGAGAGAGAGATGTGTGAGAGAGTGAAAAAAAAAACAAACTCTTAAATATGTGAAAAATGAAAAGGAGGTATGAAAGAGTGTGAAGGCAAGTCTTCTTCTATAGTAAGCAAATATTGTACAGCACTTCGTGCAGCCATCTCACAAACCATAAGAAAAACTCCTTCATCAATGTGTTTTTCTCTATTTTTTCTTCCAAAATACAATTCTCCATTTACAAGCTTCTTTAGGATATGATCGCACATGGCGTTTGGCATATACCTCCAAAATCTGAACAACTGAATAGATATCGGTTTGTTTTTGTCTTCGTCCATCCCAATGCAGGTTCATCATAGCAAATTTGATCATCTACATACAATTTCACGACTTGCATATAATTATTGAATGTTTCATCTGAACGAAAGATTATTATTGTGTACTCCTCAAATTTTTCATACAAAGATGTAATTGTGTGTTATCCTGACAAAGATCCAACATTACTACTGCCAAGGACACCATACAAACCGAGATAAAATGCTCTCATCTGTTTCAGTTGCTCATGATTTAGCTTCACTCCTTTAACAAACTGTGGTCGACTCAATGTTATCCATAGATCACGTGCAGGCTCCATGATTTCTGGCAGACTGCCCTTTTTTCTTTACTCTTTTGGCTCATGATTGTGTCTATCCGATTCAAGAATGTAACGAGATGCATTCTTAAAGATACATATCTTGGCATGCACAAATCTAAAAGTGGCATCAAATATCCGAAGATGTATCCTATTTTGATTTAATGCAACCTTTGCAAATTCATTACATGCATAACAAAATTGTTGACCATCGATAGGCTCAAAAATAGAATATGACAAAAAGTGATTTTACACAATCCATCCAATTTGGATCCAGGATTGAGATCCACCTCCTTTGGGTAAGTGTCTCTGTAGACCTGCTCATTCTTTGCTCTATCAACATGCATGAATTTACAATACATCTTTTCAACCATAATTGGGCCTTAAAAGAGAATTTCTTCCTCATCACCTTTCCTGAATGAAATTAGCCTTAAAGTGACGTTGATTGATGCGGGTGGTGGACTATTGGGCTTGCTCAAATTAGCAACCAACTTCTTAGCAAACGAGTGATCCAAAGCTTGTTGTTTCATGAAAAGTGAGGCATGCTGGATATTTTTGCTTTCTATATGATAGATTGTATTTTTACCCCATATGTGCCCGATGTCATCAATTACAAAATTGTCTAGATTGACATTTGCATCATCCTCAAACTTAGGGATTTGCTCTACCTCGACCGTAAGCTCTTCATCGTCTGATACATTGCAATAAGAGCCAGATTGCATTATCGATCAATCTAGTCTCGGCTCCACAAGTCTTTTCTTGGCGGTCCCAACAGCTTTTGCAGTCTCTCTTTCAGTTTGAACCTCACGACTTTTTTTTCTAGGTCTTGAAGTGGTTACTTGTCTCTTTCTTTTCAAAGTTTGTTTTTCTGGTTCTTTACGAGAGAGATTTGTTTCTGTACGTGGAACAATTTCCATTACTGTTACATCTCCAATCATAGAAGTTGCAGTAGATCCAATAATTGCAACATCATAAAAAACACTATGTATTCCGTTAGCTTCCATCAATAGCTTATGTTTGCTACATAGGGCCATCAATTTATTAAAGAGAGAACCCTCGTAGTTAAGAATAAACTCGTTTGAGTCATGAGTTGGTGGCTCAGCAGTAAAATGAGCAGTGTCCGCACAAGACAAATTAACATGACGCTCAGAACCATCTTGGTTGCAAGTCATAAACTCAGCCATGTCGAAAGAAAATTTGTCTTGAAGGTAGATACAGCGAATTACACCAAGACTTTCAACATTATCCATGGAAAATTCAGGGTTGCCAATTGATTTATTGGATATTACCACAAAGGCTTTCACATGAGGTCCACTTGAGCTAGGTTTATGAAGTATCTTCCAACCTTTAGTAAGATATAATGGAGAGGCATTCTTGGAGGGCCTTAAAACGTTTTGGTCTACAGTGTAGTAAGCCTGCAAAAAATACAGTTCAAATAAAATGTCAAATAAAATATCAAAAATGTTTTCATGCAACGTAAGATTGAGGACCTAACATAGAATGTTTATAGCACATATTTCTATACATATATGTAATATTTGGCAAATATAATATACATAGCGCATATATATATATATCATATATATATATATATATATATATATATATATATATATATATCATATATATATATTAAGATATATATCCTCAAAACCTCCCACCGCGGCGGGAGGTTTTGAATTTTCTTTTTATTGTATATGTATATATTTGTATATATATACTTATATAGATATACAAAATGCATATATAAAAATAAAATGATATAAGATACATAATTTTGTATATATATAAGATACAATTATATATCGTTTGTATAAGATATAATTATATATATGTGATATATACATATATATCACACACACACACACACACACACACACACACACACACACACACACACACATATATACATATATATAATATTTTTATAAAAAATGGACCTCCCGCCGAGGCAGGAGGTTCTGAGTTTCTTCAATTTTACTCAAAAAATGGAAAACTCAAAACCTCTCACCGCGGCGGGAGGTTCTGATTTTTTTATTTAACTCAAAATGGAAAATGGGAAACTCAAAATCTTAAGCCACGTCGGGAGGTGCTGAGCTATTTTTATTTAAGTTAGAAAATACATTTGATAAAAATGGTCTTCAGTATAAATTTATGACTTATGCCTCATCAAAATTGAAGGAAAAATACGCATTCTAGGTAGCATAGAATGTGTTGCCAATTCCTAGCTTATGTAGTTTGGAGTGCAAGCATTCAAGCCAATGATCTTGGAGTTTAGATCCACTTAGGATCTGTATTTTTCACATGGTATCAGAGCTGGTTGGCTTCTATTTACAGTAAGTATTCCATTTTTGGTGATATTTGGATGTTTGATCAAGTTCTAGCATGATTTTGCATTGCTTTGTTGATCAAATCTTACTAACCTTTGTTTTGTGAGTTGAACTTGTGGATCAAAAGCATATTTCAGGTCTATTGAAGATCAGAGGCTGAAAAGAAACTATTTTGGATCAGATCATAACACCTAATCATTTGTGATTGTGAGGCTTGTGCATATTCAATACTAACAATGTTCTTTTCAATCCTATTGTTGACAATCTCCATTCTTGGATGAACACTCTCCTTAAGTGGATGAAACTTCTCCTTAAGTGGATGACAAATGCTCTTTTGAGTGAGTTGTAATTCTCCTAAAGGCTGAGCAAAGCTCCCATTTGGATGAAAGATCCCCTTTTTTGGGTGAACATATTGTAAGCTCCATTGTGAAGAGCATATTGTAAAGATTGTCATCAATTTTGGCATAATTTTTGGTGTACTTTGTTGAGCATGTAAGTAACTCTCCTTATGTAATTTGATTGGAGCATTTGCTGGAAGGTGTTAACCATTATGCAAGTGTGTTTTCAGGTTCTTAACAGGTTGAGGAACATTCTCATGTGAAGTGATCTTAGATCTACATCTAAACACCAAGATTTGACAAGATAGTGAAGCTAGTCTTGTGATTCACTAAGTGTGCTCATTCATTCACCTCTAAATCTTGTATTTATCACTTGCTGGAGTTTATAAACTTTTAGAAGTGTGGTTTACATGTGGTTTTACAGGTTGAATCAATATCTTAGTGTATTGATCATATGTTGATCAAGTTTGTTCATTACTAGGTAATCTTGGCATCCTAGTTTTGGGTATTTTCTAAGAATGCAAGTAACTCTTCACACCATAACTTGATTTGGTCACTTGATGGAAAGTTTGAGAGCTTAAGCAAGAGTGTGTTCAGGTTGGTTTGATTTTGTAATCCATTCTTAGTGTGTGCAAAGTGTTGCATGTGTTTCAATCTTCCTTTCTATGCTTGGAAACCATCTAGGTTCAAGATAGAAGTGTTTTAGGGTCCTAAATCTTCATAGATCTCTTTATCTATCATTTGTTGAGAGAAAAGTGAGTGCTAAGTGCTTTAGGACAAAACCTAAAAGTTGAAGAAACATTAGAATCATGGCTTCCAATGGTGGGATCATGCTAGAGTCTAGTGAAAGGTTGAGTTCATCAAACTACTCTACTTGGAAAGTGAGGATGGACTCCTTACTTGAGTTGAATGAACTCATGGACATAGTTGCAGAAATTGAAGAGAGACCTCTCACACTTCAAGAGCAACAAAGGTTTGATAAGAAGGCCAAAAGGGCTCTTCATATCATTAAAATGAATGTTACAAATGAACTTCTCAAGGAAGTTGGAAAGTGTCAAAGTGCAAGTGAGGCATGGAATGCCTTAAAGAAGCTCTTTGAATCAAAGTCCACATCTAGGGTATTGACCCTAAGGAGACAAATATTTTCTAGTAGGCAAAGAGAGGGTGAAAGTGCTCATGCATTTATCTTGAGAGTTAAGTCCCTAAGTGATGATTTAGCATGCATTGATGAGAACATAAAAGATGGTGAAATAGTCCAAGTTATGTTGAATGGTTTGCTAAATGAACATGCTAACCTTGTGCAAAGTTTTGCCATTCAAAGAGTCTTGCCAAGTGTGGTTGACTTGCAAGAAATCTTATTGGCTGAAGAACATAGGTTGCAATCAAAGCTTGATGGTGCATCCTTGCAAGGTGGAGGTGAAGAGGCTTTCTTCACAAAAGGCAAATTCAAGGGCAAAGGTAAAGGCAAAGGGAAATGGTCCAAAGGTGGTAACTTTGATCATGATGATCACTCTTCCTCTTCCTCTTCTACTAAGAACAATAAGTCAAAGTTCAAGTGCTTTTATTGTGGGATAAAAGGACATTTTGCAAATGAATGCCATAAGAAACAAAATGCTAGATCTAGGTTGAGATCTAATGTACTTCTTGGAGATGATAATTGTTGTGCTAACTTGGCAAGCTTTGGTGAATCTATGGTCAATTTTTTGGATCCATTGGATCTTGAAGATGCACTAGTGTTACCTACTAGTCATATGGAGTCATGTGGAGCTAAATTAGCATCATGTTTGTACTCTTCTACTCATGGACTTCCAAGGCTTGGTGGTTCTTCAATGGTGCTAGATGGCAAGTGCAAAAATGGAAAAGGTAAGGAAGGAGCTAACTTCATCAATGGAGTTGATGAAGATTCTTCTTTGGAAGTGATTGTTGCTAATGACTTGTTTGTTCATATGGAAAAAGATGGAGATGCTAAGTGTCATTCTTTGCAAGAAGATGGTTGTTCTTCTAATTCTTTTCATATTGATGTATGTAATCATGTGGGAAAAGATGATGGTGCTTTGAGCATGCTTGAAGGAAATGGTTCTTTTACATCTTTTTGTGATAAAGTCATTTGTGCAACAAGTGGTGTCACATTTCTTCATAAAAAGAGTAGATCAAAGGTTTCTATCATGAGACTTGGTGAGGGAGATCACAAGTCAAAAGGAAGAGAAGTATGTGAAGTGTTCAAAGTAGGATGTACTTTGAATGATGTTTTTATGAACGATAGTGAGGAAGAATCATTATCATATGACTCATTACCTAAATCATTGAGTAGAAGTTCATGTTTGAAAAGAGAGAGTACTTCAATCACTCTTATGTTGAAGGTACTAAGGATTCTTTTCTTGGCTTCTAATATTCAAGAGTCTTCTACTTCTTATGGTGCAACTATCAAGAGGGAGGTTTCTAACTTTTGTGGTGCTAGCATTAAGAGGGAGTCTTGTGAAGGAAAGGGCAATGGAAGAGTGGTTCTTGGGAAGATCCAAAGCATGGATCTAACATCTCTTCATCAACTCAAAGCATTCTATGATTGTGGTGGATTGTTCATTCATGGTCAAGATGGCAAAAGGTTGGTTGAAGAAGACTACATGGAGCAACTCAAGTGGCAACTTCTTCAAGGCAAGGGAGATATCATTGGTGAGCTTATTGAGGTTTGTTATGAACTCAAGAGGGCTGTTTTGATTAGGTTTGATACTCATCTTCACCTACTCTACTTCATGTTAAATGGAAATGTTGGAATCTATCTTTTGGTTTATGATGGTGGCATTGTTTTCACTAACTATAGTGAAGGGTCAAATTTGAGCATTGATGAGATCTTGTGGGATCTTAATCATGTGTTTGAGAGGGAGTATCTTCAGAGTTTCAGATCTGAAGATGTTCACATATGCAAGATCTTTGATGTCTTATTGGAAGATCAAGAGGTTGATCTTGGATTGCTTCATCAACACCAAGAGACAAGTGGCAATTCGAAGCTAGTGAAAAGCATCAAAGAAGAGACAAATGGTCAAGGCATTTTGGATCTGTTTTTACAGGTTCTTGAAGGTTCAAGTAAGGTCTTTGGATCTGCAAGGAAGTGTCTTCTTACTCTACCTCACTTGCCTAATCTCATGTATGAACATTGTTATGTCAATGTGTTGAAATTGTCAAATTTCAATAAAACTAGTTCCATAGTTTTGCATCCTTTGGATCTTGGAGATGGAATAGTTATCATTGCTGGTTTGTATGATCAAGTACATGAATTCATTCAGATCTTGAAAGGTATTGAAGTGGTCAATATGTTTTCTTTTGAACAAAGTTCAAGATCTAGTATTCTAGTGTTGGCAAATTGGCAACTTGTTGACATTGTAGGATCAAGCGTTGTGTGCAAATCTTGTGGAGGTACTTCAAGTATTTCAAGTTCAGGTTTTGGTCATTCAAATGGAGTAGGGAACACATCTTTTTGGCATTCATTCACTCAAAGGCTTTCATGGATTGAAGATCTACAAAGGCAAGGTGGTGATGGAAGTTCATTCATGGAGATACATGTTGCATTCACTATATGTATAGTGAAATGTGGAGGAGGCATGCAAACACTTGTTGATCACTTTCATTTACAACTTGTTTGCTGCTATTTTACAGAGAAACCAGAGATGGATACATGGAGGAATTCATTAATTGAGATTCTATGTTCTTTTACATGTACCATTTTTATGATTCTATGTAAAATTGATGTAAGAAATAGTGAAGCATCCTATATGGACACTATTATCTATATCAATTATGTTGTGTCCTATTTTGTACATATTAGGATCCTTGAGAAGAGATCTATTCTGATGATGGAGATCATTCTTAAGTTGGAACAAAGTAGTGTTGTAAAACTAGCAAGTTAAGTTGAAGAGGGAGTGTGAAAATTGTCAACATTTCCTTGTCTAGTTTTAGGCCAAAATTGCTAAAAATGGCACATAGTTTAGGATCTGACTTTTCACACGTGTGAAACAGGTCTAGATATTTTTAGTAAGTGTATTTTTTCAGTATGAAGAAGTGTCAAACTTCAAGACCTTCGAAATGAGTCCATTTTCATGTATTTTGGACATATATGCCAATTTTACCTATATAGGGCATATTTTAGGTAAGGAGGGTCTAGAGAGAGGAGAGAGAGTCATCTCTCTCAGCTATATATAGCAGGTAGGCCGTGGAGAAACAGGTTGGAGCAGATCCATTGTATTCATTTGCTTAATGAGAGATTTTTCTATTGGGTTCTCCTTCCATTGTTGGCATTGTGTAGTGATTGAGTTCAAGCTTTGTGTGTATGATCTTAGGTGCTTTCCAAAAGTGGTAGGCTGATGTATTATGGACTGTATAATGCTATTTTGGGCCGCACTTGATGTTTATGGAAGTTTCCATTTGTGATAAATGCTTTTTGATCAAGTTCTTTGCATTCTAGGTAGCATAGAATGTGTTGCCAATTCCTAGCTTATGTAGTTTGGAGTGCAAGCATTCAAGCCAATGATCTTGGAGTTTAGATCCACTTAGGATCTGTATTTTTCACAATCCATGGGTGGTTATTTGTTGGAATCAAGTGAGAGACTCACTTCCACAAATTATTCCATTTGGAAAGTGAGGATGGAATCACTCCTAGTGATCCATGACCTCTTTGACATAGTTCTAGGAGTTGAGAAAGAGCCTCAAGCTGCCCAAGAACAAACCAAATACAAGAAGAGAGCAAGATTAGCTCTACATTGCATAAAGTTGAATGTATGCAATGACCTCTTGAAGGAGGTGTCTTCTTGTGCCTCATCAACAGAGGCTTGGGATTCACTAAAGAGTATCTATGAATCCAATAACACTTCAAGAGTCCTCATGCTTTGGAATCAAGTCTTTCAAAGCATGAAAGGAAGTGAAGAGAGTGGACAAGAGTATGTCCTTAGGATTAAATCCCTAACAAGGAATTGAGTGCTATAGGAGAAAAGATCCAAGATCAAGAGCTAGTACAAATCATATTGAATAGCCTAGGTGATGAGTTCACCAACTTGGTCCAATCATTTGCTATTCAAGACACTCTTCCATGCATTGAAAAGTTGCACAATGTTCTTGTGGACGAGGAGAGTAGACTCCTACACCTCAAGACAAGAATGGAAGGCATGTCACTTAATGGAGGAGAGGAGAAAGCAAATTTTACTTCCAAAAGTAAGAAGAAAGAACATCCATTCAAGAAGAATCAAGGCAAGGAGGCCGAGATGAAGAATGGAGGTTCAACTTCCAAAGGCAAAGTGAAGAACAAGGCAAATCTCAAGTGTTTATTTTGTGGGAAGAAAGGACACTTTGCCTCATAATGTTACTTGAAGAAGAATCCACAAGCAAATGGAGATCAAGGGAACATTGCTCAAGAGGAAGAAGATGAAAAAGGATTCAACACATCCTTAATGGTTGCACCTACACCAACTTCAAGTCAGGATACATGGTGGATAGATAGTGAGGCTAGTTCCCACGTTTCTTTTAATAAACATTATTTTTCTACTCTTCTCTCTTGTAATGACTCTAAGAAGTCAATATACACTGCTAGTGATCAAGAATGCAAGATAGATGGTATAGGATCTATTCCTCTTTGCTTAGGAACATCTAAAAGGATAGATCTAGATAATGTTTTGTATGTTCCTACCATTTCAAGAAACCTACTTAATGTAGGACAATTAATTGACAATGGACTAGATGTACATTTCAAGAATGGAGTTTGTTCCATCTTGAAAAATGATAAGTGCATAGCTAGAGGCATTAAGCAAAGCAGACTTTTCAAGTTGGATGCTAATGTTGCAAATGAAAGTGCGAACTTGGCGAGGGAGGAGCTATCTCAAGTGGAGCTTTGGCATAAGAGATTAAGCCATCCTAATCTTCAATCCATGGAGTCAATGGCAAGCAAGGAACTAGCTCTCGGCCTACCAAAAGCTTTCAAAAAGTGTGAAAAGATGTGTGAGGCATGTGGCCTTGCAAAGTCACACAAATCTTCTTACAAGAGATCTTCATCAAGATCTACCTCTCCCTTGGATCTCATACATTATGATGTACATAGTTTTTCACATGCAAGTAATGGAGGTTCCTTGATGTATGTAGCATTTATAGATGATTGTACTAGATTCACATGGACTGAGTTACTATCAAAGAAAAGCCTTGTCTATGAAGCTTTCATTAAGTTCAAGTCTCTAGTTGAGAAACAATTTAGAATAACAAGGGCTATAGGATATATGATCCTATATCCAAGAAAGTAAAGGTAATCAAGGATGTACTTTTTGATGAGTCACAATTGGATCTAACCCATTGTGCATTGAAGATCTTGACAAACCCGAGGATGGAGACAAAGATCCTAGTCAAATGGGGCCGAGAAGATCAACAAGAAGCAAGGCCGAGCCCTCAAGGCCGAGCTATGTGGACAAGGGAAAGCAAAAGGAAGACTCTACATCTTCTACATCTTACTCCTTCTTAGTTACATTGCTTGAAGAACCATCATCTTTTGAAGAAGCATATAGATCTAAAGTTTGGAGAGATGCAATGCAAGTAGAGTATGATGCATTAGAAAAAAATCATGCTTGGAATCTTGTAAATATTCCAAGAGGGAAGAAGCCTCTTGCATGTAAGTGGATTTATAGAATAAAGTACAATCAAGATGGATCTATTAGTAAGTACAAGGCTAGGCTTGTTGCTAAAGGATTTCTTCAAGTAAAAGGATTCGATTATGAAGAAACATTTGCACTTGTAGCTAAGCTTGTAACTATTGGATTAATCATTTGCATTGCTACTTTGTTCAAGTGAGATCTCTACAAAATGGATGAGACAAATGCCTTCTTGAATGGCTTCTTAGAAGAGGAAATCTAATTGATGCAACCTGAGGGCATTGGCCGTGTAGATCACCCTCTTGTCATCTCCATATGACAACAAAGAAGTGAAGTACTCTTTGTGAAAGGTCATGTGTGAACTTGCTCCACTATCAATCCACCAAGGATCTAGATCTCCATCATTAGCAAGCATATATGAAGACATCACAAAAGCATCATCATTTGCATCTTGCACATCCAAACCATCCTCATCAAGAGTAAGATTACCTTGCTTGTCTCCTTGATCTCTCTTCTTCTTGTAACACTCACTTTCAAAGTGTCCTTTGATGCCACAATATAAGCACTTGAGCTTTGATCTATCCTTCTTTTTGCCACTTGAAGAAGAATCCACTTGATCTTGCCCTTTAGACCACTTGCTTTTGGTTTTTCCCTTGAATTTGCCCTTTGTGAACATAGCATCCTCTTGAAGTGTCGATGTAGATCCACCTCTTGCTTGAAGCCTATATTCCTCATTGATCAAGATCTCTTGAAGATCCATCAAACTTGGAAAAGTCTTTTGAATAGCAATACTTTGAACAATGTTAGCATGAGCATTCAACAAGCCATTAAGAATCACTTGAATAAGCTCTCTTTCCTTAATGCTTTCATCTATGCAAACTAACTCATCATTCAATGCTTTCATTCTCAAAACAAAAGTACTTGGACTTTCTTCATTCTTTTGCAAACAAGAAAAGATTTGCCTTCTTAGAGTCAACACTCTAGAAGTAGATTTGGATTCATAAAGCTTCTTCAATGAATTCCAAGCTTCCAAAGATGATGTGCACTTACCAACTTCCTTGAGAAGTTCATTGGTAACATTCATCTTTATCATGTGTAGAGCCTTCTTGGCCCTCTTGTCATACCTCAATTGATCTTGTTGTGTTGCTGGTCTCTCCTCCAAACCTACAACAATATCCAAAACATCATTCATCTCAAGAAGTGACTCCATCCTCACTTTCCATAATGAATAGTTACTTGAGGTAAGCCTATCATTGGCTTCCAACATGACTCCAATTGAGGTTGCCATGTAGCAATGACCTGATCTTCTCTTTCAACCTGTTTCAATGCACAAAGCACTCCTTTGACCTATTTAGTGTTTTGATCTACAAAAGGTCCAATCTACAAAAGCAAAAAATCCGATTTTGGTGTAGAATCCTCTCTAGCATGCTCTAGACTTGATATCTTCACCAAATCATTGATAGATCTGATTTCCTCCTTCATAACCTGAAACACAAGCTCTGATACCATATGAAAGATTTCAGATCCTTAAGATCCAATCTACTTGAATGATCTTTGGTTAGAAAGAGAAATACACTACCAATTTCACCAATGTAGAAAAATCAGCTTCTACACACAATTTGAGATGCAAACACTAATAGAACTTGATCAAACTTGAATGAAATGATTATGTACTGTTTTTGTCCGTACAAAACTAGCAAGCTACTGTGTTTCACACGTGTGGATCCAAAAATAGCAAATAAAGATCATTCTACACATAGAATTGCAAGCAATCACCAAGATAGTGCACCAATGGATAGTAGAACCCAAGAGAACCATGTATAAGCATGAAATAAGATAGAGAAGAGAGAAGATGACTCTCTCCACGAGTTACATCCTTTTATAACAGGTCCAAACCCTATTTGGCCACTTGGCTTTCCCACCAAAATGCTAACCCTACCAATTTTGGGTCTAGATTCAATGTACCCAACTTATTCAAATTGAATCTACTCAAACTCTCATTCTATCTTTCCCCCACTTTCAAAAAGTGTTTATTCAAATGAAATTTAGACTAATGAACTTTGAAAAGTCACCCTCTATGTCTAAAACAAGTTTTGGCCTCAATATGCCAAATATGGAAATATTGCAAAATGTGATGAAACTAGTTGAATCTTTCACACTATTTGTACATGAAATCACACAGTAAACGAGTGTCCTCAATTGAAAAAACAAATGGAAATTAGTGTTTGCCATCTATGTAATTCACCTGACCATGAGACTATATTTTGCAACTTCAACCCTCGGATAATTCAACAATGGTATGCCCAGATGGAATATCGAAATCCACAGTATGGAGGCAATCCAGCAACAAGACTGCGACAATCTACTCTTGGATACCCAGAACGTTTAGCTTTGTCTGCCCCACCAAAACACTTCACTCCTCCTGCCAATTTGATGAAACCAAAACCTTACGGAAGTGCTGAGCAATGGAGCTATGGTAATGATCAGGAAGGTGGATCTTCATAACAGTATGCCATTTATGCTGCCGCTCAACAACAAGCCTCGAGAAATTGGGCCTAAGCACCACTTGGATGCTTTGCATGTGGAGAAAATCACAGAGTTGCAGAATGCCCAAATAAAGAAAAATTTGTACCATTCTGTCGTGACTGTGGATATGGGCAGTACTATAAAGATTGTCCAACAAGACCGAAGCCACCACCAGCTTCTATTTTTTTAATTTATTTTTTTAACTGTCTTTTTCCAAAAAAAAGTCAGCAAATTAATTATTGAAAACAAAAAATTGAAAAACAAATAAATTAAAAAATCCATTGAGATCAGGCTTGCTGAATTGGCGGAGCAAGCTGCCAAAACTTGCGTAATCGACTGCCATTTACCGGAGTATCGAATCGTCTTCCATCCAAGTGCTCAAGAATTATTGCTTCATAGTTCAAAATTTTCTTCACTTTATACAAGCCTTCACCAATAAACTTCAACTTACCCTTGATCAGCTTGGTTTTGTACAACAATGCAAGATCTCCTACTTTCAGATCTTTCTTGTGCAATCGACAATCATGCCATGCCTTGCGGCGGGCTTTCTCTGCTGCTAAGGCATGAACTGCCATCAATCGGGTTTCACATAATTTGTGCAATGCTTCATGACGAAGTTGTAAAGACTGATCATCATTTAATCATTCCGTTGATGCTATGCGTAAAGATGGGATTAAAAATTCAATTGGCATAACAGCATCTTGACCATAAACCAGTTGAAAAGGTGTTTGATTTGTACTATTTTTGTAAGCGGTTCTGAATGCCCATAATGCTGCATACAGTTTATGTTCCCAATCAGACCGACTCGATTCAACTGTCTTTGTCATAATGGTGCAGAGAATCTTATTGGAAGATTTAGCTTGGCCATTCCCTCTCGGATAATAAAGAGTACTAAATCTGTGTATAACAAAAAAATCTCCAGTAAACACGTTATTGTTTGATTAACAAAGTGTGTACCCCGATCACTGACAATTTCGATCGGACATCCAAATCTGATTATAATATTTTCATATAGAAACTTGGTCGTAGATTTCGCATCAGCCACTTTGACAGCTTTGGCTTCAACCCACTTGGTCATATAATCAGTTGCGACGATAATGTATCGGGCCTGAGATCCTTGCGCAGCGGGATGAATAGGACCAACATAATCCAGTCCCCATTTTTCAAATGGTGCTTGCGATAAAATTGGATATAAGGGTTCATAATTCTGTCGAGTAGGCCGTCGTGCTCGCTGGCAGACATCACATGTCTGAATAAAATTTTCTGTCTCTTTATGAAACGTTGGTCACCAACAACCGGATTGCAAAAGTTTGCGAACAATAATATCTGTAGAGAAGTGTCCTCCACTCATGCCATCATGTGAAAACATGATTAGATCTGGTACTTCATGCGGTAAAACACATCTTCGTAAAATATTATCTGATCCACGATGGTACAATTGTCCTGCAATTAATTGATAAGGTTGAGCCTTATGAATCAATTGTCTTTTCTATACTTTTGTCAAAGAGTCATTCGGTTGTCCTAGCATCAGGTACTCAACAATATTTGTTGCCCACTCAGGTACTGCTTCAACATAGAACAACGCAGCATCTGGCAATTCATCATCCACTTCAGTATTAATTGGTGCGGATTCAATTCGCGAAACGTGATCAGCTAGATAATGTTGCTTCCCCTTTCTGACCACAATTCGAAAGTCAAATTCAGTCAATAATAATAACCATCTTGCAATACGTCCAGTATTATACATCTTATTTACCAAGTAAAGTAACGGTTTCCGTATAAAATGCAAAATGCGTTTCCATGAGGTAGTGATGAAATTTTTGAACAGAAAAAATCATGGCTAGCGCTTCACGTTCTAGCGTTGAATAATTCTTCTCTGAATCTATAAGTTGTCTGCTTGCAAATTGTATAGGATAATCCTTCTTATAGTGACCTGGCTGCATCAAAACTGATCCAATGGCGTATTTTGAGGCCTCCGTATGAACATGAAACTCTAATGTCCAATCTGGAGAACGCAGTATTGGTGCTGAAGATAATGCTTTTTTTAACTTTTCAAAGGCTTCTAACGCCTCTACTGTCCAAATAGGAACAATAGTTAATTTGTATATAGGTCGTGCTAAATCCGCAAAGAAGATAATAAAAACTCGATAGTAGTTCGCATGACCCATAAACACATAAACTCCTCGAATTGTTGCTGGCTGTGGCAATTCAACAATAACTTTGATCTTAGAATAATCGGTGGCAATACCATGTCTTGATATCACATGTCCAAGCACCACTCCGTGAGAAACCCATATCTAGCATTTTTCTGGATTTAGAGAAATCTGATATTTGCGGCATCTTTCAGAGACTTTCTCCAATCGATCCAGGTGGCCTGTATCTGTACTATGAACTCCCAAGTCGTCCAAGTAAATTTCAAGAAATTTTTGCAGATAATCTTTAGAGGCAAATTGCATTACTCTTTGGAATGAACTTGGTGCATTACAGAGTCCAAACAACATTACTTTGTAAGCATAGGTGTCCCATTCTGTTGCAAAAGCAGTTTTGTGGCAATCGGCAGGTGCAATCTTAACCTGGTTGTAACCACTAAATCCATTCAGAAAACTATAAGCTTCAGCTCCAGCAAGGCGATCCAAAATGCTTTCAGTAGAAGGTAACGGACCTTCCGTGTCACTTTATTCAATGCTTTGAGATTTACACAGATTCGCAATTTTTCATTTTTCTTAGGAACAATGACTGTGTATGATAAAAACAATACTAAATAGTCAAAATGTACCTCCAAATCCACATCGGGCTCCTCAATGTGCTTTCCAAACTTCCACAGATGTTGCGCCACTATTCGTCTTTCTCGAATTTTCAATCCTTTGCATTGTTTGCACTCGCAATATATCTTTTCATTGTACCTCTGTTGATACTAATTTCATTTTACAATTACAAAACTGATTAGCTTAATATTACAAGCTAATTTATATGCGTATAAATACAGTCCTAAGTTTTAAACAAATACTTATATAGTACCTGCGATTTAGGTCGAGGCTAGGCACAAATCATCTAACAATGTCCGCCGAGTTATTTCCTTTCCATCCACTCAACACAAAGTCCAAAAACACCCCACCACATTCTCTTGCACTCTTGTCAATTGCTCCCATCTCCATCCATCAACAATCCCTTCACGAAAAAAAACCCACCTCCAATCCCTCTTCGGATTCTACCCACAGAGATTTCAGGTCTCTTTTATCCTTAATATTCCTTCAACTGGCTTTAGCTGCACATCACACAAGCATGTTCCTCGAAATTTATGTGAAAATTGTCAACATTTCCTAGCTAGTTTGAGGCCTAAATTGGCTAAAATTGTAAATAGTTTTGGTTCTGGAGTTTCACACGTGTGAACCAGGCCACAATGTTTTTATTTACTGTATTTTTTCAGTATGATGAAGTGTCAAACTTCATACCCTTCAAAATGAGACCATTTTGATGTATTTTGGTCATATAAGCCATTTTTAGCTATTTTTCCTATATAGGGAATATCTAGGGTCAAGTACCTTCTAGAGAGAGGAGAGAGAGTCATCTTCCTCATCCATAAATAGTAGGGAAGTCGTGGAGAACAGGTTGGAGAAACCTTTTGTATGCTTCATTGAGATCAATAGATCATTGTCATTGTTTCTTCCTCCATTGAGAGCATTGTTGTGTGTATTGTCTTCAAGCTATTGTGTATGATCTTAGGTGCTTTCCAAAAGTGGTAGGCTGATGTATTATGGACTGTATAATGCTATGTTGGGCCGCACTTGATGTTTATGGAAGTTTCCATTTGTGATAAATTCTTTTTGATCAAGTTCTTTGCATTCTAGGTAGCATAGAATGTGTTGCCAATTCCTAGCTTATGTAGTTTGGAGTGCAAGCATTCAAGCCAATGATCTTGGAGTTTAGATCCACTTAGGATCTGTATTTTTCACATGGTATCAGAGCTGGTTGGCTTCTATTTACAGTAAGTATTCCATTTTTGGTGATATTTGGATGTTTGATCAAGTTCTAGCATGATTTTGCATTGCTTTGTTGATCAAATCTTACTAACCTTTGTTTTGTGAGTTGAACTTGTGGATCAAAAGCATATTTCAGGTCTATTGAAGATCAGAGGCTGAAAAGAAACTATTTTGGATCAGATCATAACACCTAATCATTTGTGATTGTGAGGCTTGTGCATATTCAATACTAACAATGTTCTTTTCAATCCTATTGTTGACAATCTCCATTCTTGGATGAACACTCTCCTTAAGTGGATGAAACTTCTCCTTAAGTGGATGACAAATGCTCTTTTGAGTGAGTTGTAATTCTCCTAAAGGCTGAGCAAAGCTCCCATTTGGATGAAAGATCCCCTTTTTTGGGTGAACATATTGTAAGCTCCATTGTGAAGAGCATATTGTAAAGATTGTCATCAATTTTGGCATAAATTTTGGTGTACTTTGTTGAGCATGTAAGTAACTCTCCTTATGTAATTTGATTGGAGCATTTGCTGGAAGGTGTTAACCATTATGCAAGTGTGTTTTCAGGTTCTTAACAGGTTGAGGAACATTCTCATGTGAAGTGATCTTAGATCTACATCTAAACACCAAGATTTGACAAGATAGTGAAGCTAGTCTTGTGATTCACTAAGTGTGCTCATTCATTCACCTCTAAATCTTGTATTTATCACTTGCTGGAGTTTATAAACTTTTAGAAGTGTGGTTTACATGTGGTTTTACAGGTTGAATCAATATCTTAGTGTGTTGATCATATGTTGATCAAGTTTGTTCATTACTAGGTAATCAAGGCATCCTAGTTTTGGGTATTTTCTAAGAATGCAAGTAACTCTTCACACCATAACTTGATTTGGTCACTTGCTGGAAAGTTTGAGAGCTTAAGCAAGAGTGTGTTCAGGTTGGTTTGATTTTGTAATCCATTCTTAGTGTGTGCAAAGTGTTGCATGTGTTTCAATCTTCCTTTCTATGCTTGGAAACCATCTAGGTTCAAGATAGAAGTGTTTTAGGGTCCTAAATCTTCATAGATCTCTTTATCTATCATTTGTTGAGAGAAAAGTGAGTGCTAAGTGCTTTAGGACAGAACCTAAAAGTTGAAGAAACATTAGAATCATGGCTTCCAATGGTGGGATCATGCTAGAGTCTAGTGAAAGGTTGAGTTCATCAAACTACTCTACTTGGAAAGTGAGGATGGAGTCCTTACTTGAGTTGAATGAACTCATGGACATAGTTGCAGAAATTGAAGAGAGACCTCTCACACTTCAAGAGCAACAAAGGTTTGATAAGAAGGCCAAAAGGGCTCTTCATATCATTAAAATGAATGTTACAAATGAACTTCTCAAGGAAGTTGGAAAGTGTCAAAGTGCAAGTGAGGCATGGAATGCCTTAAAGAAGCTCTTTGAATCAAAGTCCACATCTAGGGTATTGACCCTAAGGAGACAAATATTTTCTAGTAGGCAAAGAGAGGGTGAAAGTGCTCATGCATTTATCTTGAGAGTTAAGTCCTTAAGTGATGATTTAGCATGCATTGATGAGAACATAAAAGATGGTAAAATAGTCCAAGTTATGTTGAATGGTTTGCTAAATGAACATGCTAACCTTGTGCAAAGTTTTGCCATTCAAAGAGTCTTGCCAAGTGTGGTTGACTTGCAAGAAATCTTATTGGCTGAAGAACATAGGTTGCAATCAAAGCTTGATGGTGCATCCTTGCAAGGTGGAGGTGAAGAGGCTTTCTTCACAAAAGGCAAATTCAAGGGCAAAGGTAAAGGCAAAGGGAAATGGTCCAAAGGTGGTAACTTTGATCATGATGATCACTCTTCCTCTTCCTCTTCTACTAAGAACAATAAGTCAAAGTTCAAGTGCTTTTATTGTGGGATAAAAGGTCATTTTGCAAATGAATGTTATAAGAAGAAAAGAGAGCAAGGAGAGAGGCAAGGAAATCTTACAATAGATGAGGAAGAACATAACACATGTGAATCACTTGTTATGACTTCAAGTTTGTTAGCCAACATAGATGATAATGATCCTTGGTGGATTGATAGTGGAGCCTCATCTCACATGACAAGACATAAGGAATACTTTACATCCTTATTGTCTTATGAGGGAGAAGGTAACATCATCTACACTGCAAATGATGGTCAATGTGACATCAAAGGCATAGGCACTATTCCTATTTCCCTTTCAACAAATAGGAAAGCAAATCTTGAAAATGTTTTGTACATTCCTTCAATCACTAAGAATTTGCTTAGTGTAAGTCAAATGATTGACAAAGGACTTGATGTGGAGTTCATTGGAGATGCATGTTTGATAAGTAAATGTGGATCCTTGATTGCTCAAGGTAGGAGGCATGGTAAACTTTTCAAGCTTGATGCATGTGTGATCTCTAATCATGAAGGATGTATGGCTAGGGAGCAATTGACAAACCAAGAAGTTTGGCACAAGAGGTTGGGCCATCCCAACTTCAAATCTTTGGAGGTAATGGCAAAGAAAGAGCTTGTTCTTGGTCTCCCTAAAAGTCTTGTTGCAAACAATAGTGTTTGTGAACATTGTGCCTTGTCCAAATCTCATAGACTTGCTTATTCTAGATCTACTTCTAGATCTAAAGAAGCTTTTCAACTTGTGCATTCTGATATTCATTTTTCTAGTACAACTAGCAATGGTGGGGCAAAGATGTATGCAACTTTCATTGATGACTTTAGTAGGTATACTTGGATCTATCTTCTTAAAAGTAAGGATGAAGTGTTTGCTGCATTTGTCAAGTTCAAGAATGAAATGGAAAACCAATTCAATACAAAGATCAAATGCTTAAGATCTGATAATGGAGGGGAATACACCTCAAATAGGTTCAAAGACTTTTGTATAGCACATGGGATTAAGAGGGAAATGTCTAGTCCTAGGACTCCACAACAGAATGGAGTGGCCGAGAGGAAGAATAGAACCCTTTGTGAATGTGCCAAGGCAATGAGACTACATGCTAATCTTGCTAAGTCTTTTTGGGGGGAAGCTTTAGCATGTGCTAACTATCTATGTAATAGATGGACAAGTGCTTCCTTGGATGGTAAAACTCCTCATGAGGTTCTTTATGGTAGAAGGCCGAGTGTCAAGCATTGTAGGATCTTTGGATGTACATGTTTTGTCAATATCACACTTGATGATAGAACTAAAGAAGATCCTTCATCAAAGAAGGGTGTGTTTGTTGGCTATAGTGAAGTAAGCAAGGCTTACAAAGTGTACATTCCTTCTACAAAGAAAGTTGTCATAAGTAGGGATGTCATCTTTCATGAAGAGAATGTTTCCAATGTTGTTGATGTTGATGTTGATGTGCCTACTAATCATCATGATGTGCAAGATGTCTTGGATGAAGATGGAGATGCCACTCCAAAGCAAACTTCAAGGAAGACTCAAAGGCAAAGGGCTAAGCCATCAAGGCTAACCTATGATGAAAAAGGAAAGCAAGTGGTGGACAACTCTAACTTTGCTTTTCTTACCTCTTTTGATGAACCAACTTGTGTAGGTGAAGCAATTCAAAAGAAGGAATGGATCCAAGCCATGGATCATGAGCATCAAGCACTCATCAAAAGCAACACATGGAGGTTGGTAAAGCTTCCAAAGGACAAGAAGGCAATTGGTTGTAAGTGGATCTTCAAGATCAAGACAAATCAAGATGGATCAATCAACAAGTACAAGGCAAGGTTGGTGGCAAAGGGGTATGCTCAAGAATATGGTATTGACTATGATGAGACCTTTGCACCCGTGGCAAAGATGGTAACTATTCGAATCCTAATCTCTCTTGCAACTCTTTATGATTGGGATATGTGGCAAATGGATGTTACTAATGCCTTCTTGAATGGTGATCTTGAAGAAGATATTTACATGGAGCAACCCGAGGGCTATGTTTCACATGATGAGCCTAATCATGTGTGCTATCTCCAAAAGAGTTTGTATGGGCTAAAGCAAGCACCAAGGAGTTGGTATGCTAAGCTCAATTCCTTCTTACTTTCTCAAAACTTTGTTATGAGTGATCAAATGGATAGGAAGTCAACAAGTGCCTTTGCAATCTATCTTGGAGATGGAGTGGTCTCATGGCTATCAAAGAAGCAACCAACTATCTCTCTATCTTCCACCGAAGCCGAGTACAAGGCATTAACAACATGCACCAAGGAGATTCTTTGGATCAAGAGGATGTTATTGGATCTTCACTTGCTGGAACCAGAGAAGACTCCAATCATACTTTGTGATAACCTTTCAGCCCAAAGCTTGGCAAGCAATCCTGTTTTTCATGCAAGGAGCAAGCACATTGAGATTGCTCACCATTTTGTGAGAGATCAAGTCATTGCCAAAGAGGTGGAGCTTCAACATGTCTCTTCAAAGGAGTGTGTGGCTGATATCTTCACCAAACCATTGGGAAAGGACCTATATTTAATGCATAGATCTAATCTTGGAATGTGCTCAAAGACTATGTTGAAACTAGCATCCAATATTGAAGAGGGAGTGTGAAAATTGTCAACATTTCCTAGCTAGTTTGAGGCCTAAATTGGCTAAAATTGTAAATAGTTTTGGTTCTGGAGTTTCACACGTGTGAACCAGGCCACAATGTTTTTATTTACTGTATTTTTTCAGTATGATGAAGTGTCAAACTTCATACCCTTCAAAATGAGACCATTTTGATGTATTTTGGTCATATAAGCCATTTTTAGCTATTTTTCCTATATAGGGAATATCTAGGGTCAAGTACCTTCTAGAGAGAGGAGAGAGAGTCATCTTCCTCATCCATAAATAGTAGGGAAGTCGTGGAGAACAGGTTGGAGAAACCTTTTGTATGCTTCATTGAGATCAATAGATCATTGTCATTGTTTCTTCCTCCATTGAGAGCATTGTTGTGTGTATTGTCTTCAAGCTATTGTGTATGATCTTAGGTGCTTTCCAAAAGTGGTAGGCTGATGTATTATGGACTGTATAATGCTATGTTGGGCCGCACTTGATGTTTATGGAAGTTTCCATTTGTGATAAATGCTTTTTGATCAAGTTCTTTGCATTCTAGGTAGCATAGAATGTGTTGCCAATTCCTAGCTTATGTAGTTTGGAGTGCAAGCATTCAAGCCAATGATCTTGGAGTTTAGATCCACTTAGGATCTGTATTTTTCACAATTTATTAGCTTATTGGTACCATACTTCATGGAAGTAGTAGTATATCTAGCGTCCCTTAGTGTATTACAAAGAAAAAGAAGGAAGATTGTGCCCAGCTTAACATATGTTTTTTTATTTTTGAAAAAATGTTCTGACCCAGTACGTTTTGACCCAAAAGGGTTGGGACAGGTTTTTACGAGACACATGTATAACAAATTAATCAATATTTTATAAACTAAATAATCATTAGAGGAGTTCTAAATCCAAATAAGACCCTTTGTAAAGATTCTTTTTATATTTTCTCTCAATTTTTTCTTACACATGGACCAATCAAAACACTCAAATTTGAAATCTACATAGCGTAACTTTTTGAGTCCACATTTTGATTCCACACTAAAACTGGCATAACTTTTTAGTGGTTAGTCTGAATTTAGCAGAGTTTGGTGCATTGGAAAGTGTTTGACAAGGGCTTTACAATGACATGCTAGATGATGTACTATTGAGCTACAATCAAAAAGTTATGGCAAGTCAAAAGTATTAGTGTTATAATATTTTAATAATATAAACTACATCTTGCACGAATTTTTAAAGGGTCTTTTTGGAGCTCAAAACTCCCCTAATGGTCCACAACTTCTATGTGACATCAAACCACATATTTGCATTTGTCATTTTTTATAAGTCACAAAGACACATGGCCATTTTGTACCAACCATATCAAATCATCTACTTGTCTTATATCAAATCAAAATATAATTAATACTCATTTGTCCTTTTTAAAAAATCATCAAAATCTTCAAAGAAAACATGGTCCTCTTGTATCAAAATATGTCATATCAATCACATGCTTTTGTACTTAAAAATTCATGCTTAAAAATATGTCATATCACCCACATGCTTTAGTCCTCAAAAAATTTATAAAATAAGAGTCAAATCACTTTTTTAGTTCCATAATTTGTCTTTTTGACAAACCACTCGCTATCTGATACCTTCCAAGCCGTAATCACATATTTCTAGGCAAAAAAAAATTGCGTGGCACTGCCAGGCGTGGCAGAGCCACTCGACACTTAAAATCTGAAAACCGTACATAAATGCCCTATTCAATATTTCTCCATGCTTTCTTGTGGATTTCTTGAGGCTCACTATCACACTCAAGCTCTCACACTCTCACTCTCAAGCTTTCAATCTCTCATTTCTCTCTCTCTCTCTCTCAATCTCTCTCTCTCTCTCTCTCTCTCTCTCTCTCTCTCTCTCTCTCACACACACACACACACACACACACACACACACACACACATCTTTCACTCTCCAATCTCTCTTTTTGTCTCTCTCACACACACACATCTTTCACTCACCAATTTCCAATCTCTTTTTCTCTCTCACACACTCTTTCATACCTCCTTTTCATTTTTCACACATTTAAAACTTTGCTTTTCTTTTTCACTCTCTCACACATCTCTCTCTCACTCACACACACAACACACACACACACACACACACATTTTCATTTTTCACATTTGATATCTTTCCAAGTTCTTTTCACAACTTCATATCTTTCTCTCAATAGTCATGTCTATTAGTGGTAGCAGAGCATCAAGGAGGAGGCCAAGATTCTCTTTCGATGGAAGAAGACAAGCTATCTCCCGAGCAAAGGCAAAGGATGAAAGCACTTTGTATTTCCGAAGGAGAATCTGATCAACAAGATCGTGGATTCGTTTCGACGGAGATGCCGTTGGAAGAATCCATGAATATTTTCCATGACCTTGATGAGGACGGTTCCATCATCATGGACATTAGGGGTAAGGTCGTCATCAATAGATTGCATGATGTTACTCTTACATATTTTGGTCACAATTTGTTTAACCCTTGGGAGCAACAAGACCAAGGGGACAAAGACAAGATACTTGATATTTTGTACCGTGAGTTTCCATAACCAAATCGATTTAATGACAAATGGGTGAAGACGAGTATGCATATTCGTCATAAGCGCCAATCATTAGGACAATTATGTAGTAAAGACAAGAAGAGGCCGGGATGGGCATCTAAAAAAGATTAAAAAAAAGTTGTTTATGAATCCAAGCATTCTAATCTCGAGTGCTTTAAGAAACAAAGAGAGGCAACAAAATCAAGGCTTAATCTTTTAGGCCAATCTCAACTTGGATCGGGAGGCAAGGCCAATATGCATGCCCAATTTGTAAGCAATTCTCTTTTAGCTAGTTGCATTTCATATGTTTATTGTTTACCAATAATTTTTTGTTTTTTTTCTAATCATCGATTTGTATTGATGTAGGTTGAAGATTATGGGTGTAAGTATACAAATGCCAAGTACAATATTGGATATCGCCAAGGCTATAGTGTCTTGGTTGATCATCTTTTGGCACAAGGCGTACATCCAAGGGTAAATTTTTGTTATATAATTTGTATTTCTCATATTTTTGATACACAATTTGTATTTGATTTCCTTTTTATGACATGTGTTTGGTTAATAATTATTAATTTGTTTTGAATGTGTATGTAGAGGGCATCCGCTTCCTTTGTGAAAGAAAGTACGGGAGGAAACCAAGGAGAATAAGGGAATGAAGTTGAAGGGGACGAAGGACAAGATTCGGCTTCGGATAACGATGAGGGAGAAGATAGCGAAGACTAAAAAGCCTACTATTACTTCTTAGATTTGATGTATTTTTAGTATTTGCAAAAGTAGAAAAAAAGAGTGTTAGTATCAATGGTCTTTTCATGAATTAGATGCGAATATGTACACTTTTTTGAATTATGAATATAAACTTTTGTATTTGATCATCTCTATCTCATGATGTATGGAATGATTGTTTATTGTTTATGTTTTTCTATTTCATCTTGTATAAATTTGTTGTAAATATATACAAACAAAAACATCAATTTAAGATGATAAAAACATACCTCATCTATTGTTTGGATGATCTTTAATTCCTTCTAAGATGCATCTTCTTTTTTCTCTATAAAAGCAAATAATGAAAACCAAATCATTGTTAGATTACAAATCAAATAATCATTGTTAGATTACAAATCAATCAACAAAATGATAATTGTTAGAGTACAAATCAAAAAATCATTGTTAAATTAAAAATCATAATCATTGTTACATCAATCTCACCATGTTGAAGATACTATGAAAATGCACTTTACGACTCAAATATAATCTACCAAAATTTAGAATGCATAATATACCTCATGAATAAACAATGAAAAACTAACAAACAAAACTATCTTACCTCTCTCTCTCTCTCTCTCTCTCTCTCTCTCTCTCTCTCTCTCTCTCTCTCTCTCTCTCTCTCTCTCTCTCTCTCTCTCTCCCCTAAAAGCTTTTCTTCAAAATTTAGAATGCCTAACATACCTTATGCATTTGCTTGGATTGTCTCTTTTCCATCAAAATTTTTACAAAAGCCAACAATGAACAATCATTCACTAACCAACCAATAAACAATGAAAAACTAACAAACAAAACTATCTCACCTCTCTCTCTCTCTCTCTCTCTCTCTCTCTCTCTCTCTCTCTCTCTCTCTCTCTCTCTCTCTCTCTCTCTCTCTCTCTCTCTCCCCCCAAATCTTTTCTTTCAAAAGCTTTTCTTCACGAAATCTATTTGCAAATGCAGTCGAGGCCCCCACCTTTTCCATTTCGTGGGTTTTCTTTTTGTTAAAATATTTCTGTGTGGCACTGCCATGCGTGGCAGTGCCATGCCCTAAAAACAAATTCTAGAAAACTGTGAAAGATTTCAGATCCTTAAGATCCAATCTACTTGAATGATCTTTGGTTAGAAAGAGAAATACACTACCAATCTCACCAATGTAGAAAAATTAGCATCTACACACAATTTGAGATGCAAACACTAATAGAACTTGATCAAACTTAAATGAAATGATTATGTACTATTGTTGTCTGCTCAAAACTAGCAAGCTACTGTGTTTCACACGTGTGGATCCAAAAATAGCAAATATAGATCATTCTACACATAGAATTGCAAGCAATCACCAAGATAGTGCACCAATGGATAGTAGAACCCAAGAGAACCATGTATAATCATGAAATGAAATAGAGAAGAGAGAAGATCACTCTCTCCATGAGTTACATCCTTTTATAACAGGTCCAAACCCTATTTGGCCACTTGGCTTTCCCACCAAAATGCTAACCTTACTAATTTTGGGTCTAGATTCAATGTACCCAACTTATTCAAATTGAATCTACTCAAAATCGCATTCTATCTTTCCCACACTTTCAAAAAGTGTTTATTCAAATGAAATTTAAACTAATGAGCTTTGAAAAGTCAACCTCTAGGTCTAAAACAAGTTTTAGCCTCAATATGCCAAGTATGAAAATATTGCAAAATGTGATGAAACTAGTTGAATCTTTCACACTCCCTCTTCAACTAGTTTTAGCATAGACTTTGATAATACTCCAAGTGAAGTCCTATGCTTCATGAACAAGTTGTAAAAATTACAGCAAATAAGGATCCTAAAACACTTGAAATGATGAGGGAAACAATAGATTATGATTTCATAAGATTAGCACAAGTTGAACCATCAAAATCCATCAAAAATCTATGCTTGAACCTCACTAAATGGCCCAAATCCTTGAAGAAGGCTTCACACGTGTGAAAGTACGGCCTCCCACAGTCTGAGTACTGTACACCAGACCTACATTCAATCCTATAATCATTAGTAATCACAAGTACTCAAACAATTATGAACATAGAGAGCAATTGCACCATTATGAGAGAAAAAACATGAAATTGCTTGATTGATTTTGGTGAGATATCATCACCTATATATACATGATCCATCACGGTTTTGGGCAGGTATGAGTAGCCCTAAACCTATCCCTAATGCTAATTTTGGTGGATCTTTCATCCCTACCAAGTTAGGGTTGGAATCTTGGAGATCCCTCAACAATGCAAAAATTACCAAAAATAGCTCCTATTTTTTCTCCCTTGTATCTAAGCATAATTTGGACTCATTCCAAAGGTTCTAACACTTAGGTCTACTTGAGAACATCCTTATGAATGGAATACTATGCTATTTGGCACGTGTGACAAGCCACATCATGACCATCTAACTATTTACAAGTCATATGACCAAAACTAGTCAAGCTAGAATTGTGAATTTTTAACACTCCTCCTCACTATCTAGCTTGGTTCAATCATTGCTTTACTAATCACTCCAAGTGATGATATGAACTTCATAAAAGGTGTCTTTTGAAGTGGTTTAGTAAGTAGATCAGCTACACATTCATTGCTTGGAACATGCTCCAAAGCAATCTCCTTGGCTTGCACCATTTCTCTCACAAAGTGATGGCATATCTCAATGTGCTTAGATCTTGCATGGAAGATTGGGTTAGATGCAAGGTGTTGGGCTGATATATTGTCATTGTAGATGATTGGTGCCTCCTCTGAATCCATGATCTTTAGCTCCACCAATAATCTCTTGATCCAAAGTACCTCCTTTGTAGTGGTTGTCAAAGCTTTGTACTCGGCCTCGGTTGAAGATAGAGATATAGTTTCTTGCTTTTTTGAAAGCCATGAAACCACACCTTCTCCTATGAAAGTTGAATAGGCACTTGTTGATTTCCTATCCCTCTTGTCCCCTGCAAAATCTGAATCACTAAATGCATGAAGGTTAATCACATCTCCTCTATATAGAATCCCAAAATCCAATATACCCGAGATGTATCTTAGAATCCTCTTAGCCTTTTTCCAATGGATATTCAATGGCTTTTGCATGGATTGGCTCAACCTACATACACTAAAGCTAAGATCTGCTCTAGTTATAGTGATCCACATTAAGGAACCTATAAGTTGCCTAAACAAAGTGATGTCCATGAAGGATCTTTCATCATCTTCATTTGGCACTTTCACATCTTGCTCCATTGGTGTGTCAACACTTTTGCATACTTCCATCTTAAACTTCTTCAAAAGACTTTGAACATAGTTTACTTGACTTATAAAGATAAAATCAGACCCTCTAAGTACTTCTATGCCTAAGATGAAGTGAAGACACCCTAGATCTACCATCTTGAACTCTAAGGATAGATCTATCTTGATTTTTTCAATACCATCAACACTATTTCCACTAATGATGATGTCATCTACATAAATGAGTAAAAGTACAATACCAAAATCATCAAACGTAATGTAAAGAGTGGGATCATATTCACTTTGAACAAAAGAAAGTGAAATAAGATAGCAATGTAGTCTTGAATTCCAAGATCTCGAGGCTTGCTTCAAGCCATAGATGCTTCTTTGGAGATGGCATACTTTGTTCTCCATTCCATGCTTGATGAACCCTTGTGGCTTCTCCATATAGATATCCTCTTCCAAAAAACCATTCAAGAAAGCTTTAGAGACATCCATTTGACATAGAATCCATCCAAAATGTGATGCAAGTGCAATGATTAGTCTTATTGTGACCATCTTGGCCACGGGTGCAAAAGTTTCCTCATAGTCTATCCCTCTCTCTTGAGCATAACCTTTTGCAACTAATCTTGCTTTATGTTTGTTAACACTCCCATTTGCATTCAACTTAAGCTTGAAGACCCACTTGCATCCTATTACATTCCTTTGAGGTCTCTCAACAAGCAACCAAGTTTCATTCTCAATCAAGGCATCATACTCATCCAACATAGCTTTATACCATTCTTTGGAGTTCAATGCATCTTCAACATTAGACGGTTCTTCAAAACTAGATAAAGCATAAGAAGTGGATGATATACCCTCAACTTGCTGTCCTTTGCCTTGATATGTGAGCCTTGATGGCTCCACTTTTTCCCTTGAAGATCTCCTTGGTGTGATAGGTGGGTTTGGTGCTTGCTCCTCCATGAGCTCCTCCTCAAAACCAAGATCTTGCTCCTCGACCATCTTCTTCTTGATTGTTGGAGCACTTGAGCCTTCTTCAAGCATATGCATATGATGTTCATCAAAGATGACATCCCTTGAAACAACAAATTTGTTCAAGGATGGGAGATAGACTTTGTAGCCCTTGCTTGAGCTTGCATATCCAAGCATGATCCCTCTTGTGGAAGATGGATCCTCCTTGGTTCTTGTTTCCAATGGCACATGCACATAACATATACACCCAAAAACTTTCAAGTGATTAAGATTGGGTTTCTTTCCATACAACATCTCATATGGAGTTTTGCCTTCAATTGCTTTGCAAGACACCCTATTCATCAAGTAGTTTGCACATACAAGAGACTCACCCCAAAAGGATTTGGGCAAACAAGCATCTAATCTTAAAGCCTTAGAACATTCACATAATGTTCTATTCCTTCTTTCAGCAACTCCATTTTGTTGAGGAGTGTAAGGACAAGAAGTCTCTTTCTTGATCCCTTCCTCCTCACAAAAGGCCTTGAACTCATTGGAGATGAATTCTCCACCATTGTCACTTCTAAGAATCTTGATGCTATGATTATGATGCTTTTCCACAAACAACTTGAACTTTACAAAAGTATCAAATACTTGAGACTTGAAGGAAAGTAATAACACCCAACAATATCTTGAGTAGTCATCAATGAAGGTTAAAAACATGGATGAACCTCCATTAGATTTGATGCTAGCAATGTGCACATCCGAGTGTATGAGTTCAAGAGGATGAGATGACTTTGTGATGGATTTAGGAAACACCTTCTTATGTGCCTTGGATAAGGCACAAGCTTCACAAACCTTGTCTTCCTTCCCAATAGACCTTGGTAGGCCTAAAGCATACTCCTCCTTGATCATAGCCTCCATGGAACCCGAGTTGACATGTCCAAGTCTTTTGTGCCATAAAGTAAAGGTAGATATCTTGCTCTTCTCGGCCAACATGACAACATTAGTATCCACAAATGCATCCAGCTTATAAAGTTTGCCAAGTCTAGTGCCCTTAGCCACTATCTTACCCTTCTTCTTGATGAAACATTCATTTGAAGCAAAGTCAACATTGAAACCATTGTCTACCATTTGGCCAACACTTAGTAGATTCTTTGTTATTGTAGGAATGTACAAAACACCTTCTATGTTGATCTTTTTGGAAGATCCTAAGCAAAGGGGAATGCTACCAACTCCTTCAATCTTACAAGCTTCATCATTTTCTGTATAGATAGACTTTATAGGTCCATCATAAGATAAGAGAGAAGAGAAAAACTCCCTTTTACTAGTCATGTGTGAACTAGCACCCGAGTCAATCCACCAAGGATCTTCTCCTTTGAAGCTTGTTGAAGAAAATATGGACATCATGAGAGAGTCCTCATGTGAACTCTCCTCCTCCTCTTCTTTGCTCATGTTGGCTTGGCTTTGATCTTGCTTCCTCTTGAAGCATTCCGAGGCATAATGCCCCATCTTGCTACAATAGTAGCACTTCACCTTTGATTTGTCCTTCTTGACTTTGGTGGTTGATGGAGATGTCTTTGGGGGTCCTTCTTGATCCTCAAGCTTTGTAGACTTCTTGAATGTTGATCCTTTGCCTTTGGACTTGCCTTTGCCTTTGGTGAAGAGAGCTTGGTCATCTCCACCTTGGATGGAAAGCCTATCCATCCTCTCTTGCATTTGGCTCCTTCTTGATTCCTCGGCCATGAGTGTGCCTTGGAGTTCTTCAAGTATGGGTAGCTTACCCATAATTGCATATCCCTGAACCAAATTGTCAAATTCAAAGCTTAGTCCATTCAATATGAGTTGAACAAGCTCTTCATCCTTGATAGGGTCACCTATAAAGGCTAGCTCTTTGTTCAATTCCTTTACTCTTAGGACAAAAGTATGTGCACTCTCTCTTTTCTTTTGATAGCTTCTATAGATTTGATTCTTCAAAGCTAACATTCTAGTTTGGTTCTTGGATTCATAGACCTTTTGCAAAGTCTCCCAAGCATCTTGAGCTGAAGTGCAATCTCCTACCTCTCTTAAGAGTTCATTTGCAACATTCATTTTTATGCAATGTAGTGCAACATTGCACCTCTTGATGTATTTGGCTTTTTCTTGAGGATGAATAGGTTCACCCTCCTTACCATTTACAATTTCCATCAGATCTTGCATGATCATGATAGATTCCATTCTAACTTTCCATATGGAATAGTTAGTTTTGTTGAGCCTTTCATTAGTATCCAAAAGATATGCATTTATAGATGCCATCTAGTCTCCTAATCAAGGACTTGACACAAATGAAGGTTACTTCTATTGATTTGATTGAAGGTCTACCTTATCCCACTTCTTAGGGACCTGAAAAGATCAGTAATAGACTTCCTATAAAGATCTAAGAATTATCTCTAACAAAATCAAATCATAGAATACTAGAAACAATGCACTTGCTTGATTGAAGTAGACAATACTAGTAGAATTGCCCCTCTTTCTATAAAGAACATTAAAGCTTCCAAATGATCTGATCAAGAGTGAATTTCAGCAACCTAATATACTTCCAAAATCACTTGTAAAAGATCTAAATGTAACTTAATGAGGATGCAACACAATCTACTATCCAATCACAAGCAAAAAATGATCAAAATTAATGAAAAATTGATCTAATTTGGTGCATAAGTCAAGCAATGGTTGGACTGAACCTAAATCACTTTAGGAGGTGCCTACTACACCTTAGAACAGCATTGAAGAGTCCCCAAAACTCTGATCTTCCCTCTCCTTGAATGCTAGAAAGCCTTCTCTATGAAATCACCTCCAAAACTCGCTTAGAAATCAATGCTTGGAGCAAGCAAAACTTGCTATCTTGGTAATGTGAATTGAATTCAACTTTGCCTCTGGTTTTAGACACCTAAACACCTGCAAATGAAGTCACACAACACCAATCTCCAATGTATTTGACTCACTTTGAGTTCTAGAATCAATACTAGATGCTAAGATCCAATCTACACAAGATTTAGATCAAAAATTGTGATCAAATTGAATGCAAACCAAGGATTTAGCTCATTTCAGCCTTTAGGCTCTGATACCATGTAAAAATTACAGCAAATAAGGATCCTAAAACACTTGAAATGATGAGGGAAACAATAGATTATGATTTCATAAGATTAGCACAAGTTGAACCATCAAAATCCATCAAAAATCTATGCTTGAACCTCACTAAATGGCCCAAATCCTTGAAGAAGGCTTCACACGTGTGAAAGTACGGCCTCCCACAGTCTGAGTACTGTACACCAGACCTACATTCAATCCTATAATCATTAGTAATCACAAGTACTCAAACAATTATGAACATAGAGAGCAATTGCACCATTATGAGAGAAAAAACATGAAATTGCTTGATTGATTTTGGTGAGATATCATCACCTATATATACATGATCCATCACGGTTTTGGGCAGGTATGAGTAGCCCTAAACCTATCCCTAATGCTAATTTTGGTGGATCTTTCATCCCTACCAAGTTAGGGTTGGAATCTTGGAGATCCCTCAACAATGCAAAAATTACCAAAAATAGCTCCTATTTTTTCTCCCTTGTATCTAAGCATAATTTGGACTCATTCCAAAGGTTCTAACACTTAGGTCTACTTGAGAACATCCTTATGAATGGAATACTATGCTATTTGGCACGTGTGACAAGCCACATCATGACCATCTAACTATTTACAAGTCATATGACCAAAACTAGTCAAGCTAGAATTGTGAATTTTTAACACAAGTCTTTTCCCAATGTTTTGGTGAAGATATCAGCTACACATTCCCTTGAAGACACATGTTGAAGCTCCACCTCCTTTGCAATGACTCGCTCCCTCACAAAATGATATTGTATCTCAATATGCTTGCTCCTAGCATAGTTTTTGACCATAGAACTTTGATCTATCATAATAATGATCTTCTTCCTAAGAATAGATCTCCTTTCAATGATCATGTAATGCTCAAAATAGAAACAATCATAATTGATATAGATTATAGTGTCCACTTGGGATGCTTCATTATTTCTTACATCAAATTTACATGTAAAAATGTGACTAGAACATGAAGAATCAAATAGAATGTAAATGAGATGATTCCACCATGCTTCCAAATCTGAACTCTCTGGAAAAACACAACAAACAAACAATAAATGTGAGTGATCAACTTTTGCGTGCATGTCTCCTCCTCCTTTGTCCTTTGTTGCCTTGTATCCACCATGATACTCCATGAATGAGCCTCCATCTCCATCTTGCCATAAGATGTCATCAAGCCTTGATGACTTGAACATGAATGAGTGACATAATGAGCCTCCAATAGCTTCATTTCCATCAACAAATCCAGCCAAGAATGCTAGTACAAATCCAACATCAAAACAATGCTCACCAATGTAGCTAGTTTTACCATATCTTGACAATTTGCACACATCCACATGAAATTGCTCAAACATGAGATAGATCAAGTAAAGTAAACTTGAAAAACACTTCCTTGCTTTTCCTTTGACCTTACTTGAGTCATCAATATGCTGCATCACAAAAGGCCTTGAACTTGTTAGATATGTACTCACCACCATTGTCGCCTCTCAAGCACTTGATCTTTGTGGAAAATTGGTTCTCCCTTGCATTCTTGAATTTGACAAAGACATCATATACTTCATCCTTGCTCTTTAGTAGATAGATCCAACAAAATCTACTAGAATCATCAATGAATGTTACATACATGTTAGCTCCACTATTGCTAATTGTAGTAAATCCATGAATATCCTAATGTACAAGTTGAAAAGGCTTTGTAGATCTAGAAATAGATCTAATATAAGGTAGTCTATGTGACTTAGACAAAGCACAAGACTCACAAACATGCTTGTCATTACTTAAGGAACTTGGAAGACCAATCACAACCTTCTTCCTTGCCATTACCTCCAATGACTTGAAGTTGAGGTGTCCCATCCTTTTGTGCCAAACCTCTTGAATATAAATTTGCTCCCTTGCAACACATCCAACTTGGTTACCAATAACACAAGCATCAAGTTTGAACAACTTCCCTTGCATTTTATCTTTTCCAATCAATACATCCATCCTTTTGATCAAACAAGCATCTCCATCAAACTCCACCTTGAGGCCCTTACTTAGCATTTGACTCACACTAAGCAAATTCTTGGTAATAGATGGAATAAACAAGACAATATCCAAATGAACATTCCTATTTGTAGAGAGAGAAATAGGAATTGTGCCAATCCCTTTGATTGCACACTCACCATCATTGGCCGTGTAGATCACCCTCTTGTCATCTCCATATGCCAACAAAGAAGTGAAGTACTCTTTGTGAAAGGTCATGTGTGAACTTGATCCATCTAGATCTCCATCATTAGCAAGCATACATGAAGACATCACAAAAGCATCATCATTTGCATCTTGCACATCCAAACCATCCTCATCAAGAGTAAGATTACCTTGCTTGTCTCCTTGATCTCTCTTCTTCTTGTAGCACTTGCTTGCAAAGTGTCCTTTGGTGCCACAATAGAAGCACTTGAGCTTTGATCTATCCTTCTTTTTGCCACTTGAAGAAGCATCCACTTGATCTTGCCCTTTAGACCACTTGCTTTTGGTTTTGCCCTTGAATTTGCCCTTTGTGAACATAGCATCCTCTTGAAGTGTCGATGTAGATCCACCTCTTGCTTGAAGCCTATATTCCTCATTGATAAAGATCTCTTGAAGATCCATCAAACTTGGCAAAGTCTTTTGAATAGCAATACTTTGAACAATGTTAGCATGAGCATTCAACAAGCCATTAAGAATCACTTGAATAAGCTCTCCTTCCTTAATGCTTTCTTCTATGCAAGCTAACTCATCATTCAATGCTTTCATTCTCAAAACAAAAGTACTTCGACTTTCTTCATTCTTTTGCAAACAAGAAAAGATTTGCCTTCTTAGAGTCAACACTCTAGAAGTAGACTTGCATTCATAAAGCTTCTTCAATGAATTTCAAGCTTCCAAAGATGATGTGCACTTACCAACTTCCTTGAGAAGTTCATTGGTAACATTCATCTTTATCATGTGTAGAGCCTTCTTGGCCCTCTTGTCATACCTCAATTGATCTTGTTGTGTTGCTGGTCTCTCCTCCAAACCTACAACAATATCCAAAACATCATTCATCTCAAGAAGTGACTCCATCCTCACTTTCCATAATGAATAGTTACTTGAGGTAAGCCTATCATTGGCTTCCAACATTACTCCAAGTGAGGTTGCCATGTAGCAATGACCTGATCTTCTCTTTCAACCTGCTTCAATGCACAAAGCACTCCTTTTAACAACAACAAATGCTTTCAAAAGAAATGACCAAGATTTGAAAGTATCTCACAAATTCTCTTCTAGCACTTATCCAAGCAAATAAACACATAGAATCATGGAATCTTGATCAACCAATGATCTATCCTCAATCTAATGACTTTCTCCACTTCCTAAGATTGAAACACACTCAAATGAAGTCCAGCAATCCGACTATTTGGAGATCCAATCAAAATTAGGGTTTTGACAAAATCACAAAAAATTGACTATTCCAAACCTACATGCAAATGCTGAAAATTTGATATGCAATCTATAAGCCACCACTTAGGCTGAACCAATGATCCAAAAATCGGCCAAATCCAGTATGTGAATTCAAAAATCGGAATTGAACCAGTCAAAAGATCCAATCTACAAAAGCAAAAAATCCGATTTTGGTGTAGAATCCTCTTTGGCATGCTCTAGACTTGATATCTTCACCAAATCATTGATAGATCTGATTTTCTCTTTCATAACCTGAAACACAAGCTCTGATACCATGTGAAAGATTCAGTTCCTTAAGATCCAATCTACTTGAATGATCTTTGGTTATTATATGGCCATATTGTGATCTTATTCTGACTAGTTGTCGTCCACTGTGGCTCTATTGCGGCCATAGTATATATATATATATATATATATATATATATATATATATATATATATATATATATATATATATATAAAAAAAAATACTATTACATACATAATATTTGTTTGTTACATAGCAAATAATTAATCAATATATAAAACTCACACATATATAGCTCTCTCTCTCTCTCTCTCTCTGATGTTGTCCCTCTCTCTCTCACTCAGGTTTCTCATGGCTCCTCTCTTTGACTCACAGTTCTCACAGTTCCTCTCTCACTCACACTCATGGTTCTCACGATGATCTCTCTCTCTCTCTCTCACGGTTCTCACGGTCTCTATGCGGCCTAAATGCTCTGAACGAAGTGAATGAACCTCAATCCACCGTAAAGTCTTGCTTACAGTCTGAACGAACCGCAAACAACATGCAAGGGTCTCGCCTATGGCTACATACAGTCTCGCCTACAGCTACAATTTGGATCTATGATATTCTGGGTGCTACAATTTTTATGCACACAATCAAACTTGTACTTAATTGATTCGATTGCTACAGTTGGTAGTCGTTCAGTCTTTTTATTTATATGTCGAGCTATTTCAAGCCAGCTTTTACATTTGATAGACAAGTGATTTAAAAACTCTGAATTAAAATCATATTTTTCTTCTAAATGAGCCCATTTTGCTCGAGGTTTATAGAGCTCTTCGACAAAATAAGTCTTAATTGCCTTTCTTAGCAACCTCTGATCTTTAATTCTTGTGCAAAAATGCTCCAATCACATTGCTTTGTGGACATCTTCTGGTGAATTTGTTTTCTCTTCTGAGTTAAAAAAATAAACAGATCCACCAATAAGAGAATCCAACAAAATTGTCATGTCTTTTTCTTTTAGCCCTTGCACGGGTCGCAAAAGATGACCTGATTATTTAATATTTAATATGTTTAATATAAATTTGTGAATATAAGCATATAATATTAACATATTTATCTGACAAATAAATACCTGATATAGCTGTCATTTCAGTAGCATTGTTTGTAATTTCGCGATGACCAATTCTTAGCTTCCCTGTTTTCAACATTTGACAAACTTTTTTCCATTTCTTGCAAGAAGATCCAAGTATATACTTCTTTTGGATCACTTTTTGTTACTATGTTCGTTAACATGCTTTTGAATTTCTACAAAACACATACAAAATAAATCACTTGAATATCTAGGCATGTTAGAATATCGATACTAACATAATAAAAAAATTCAAATAAAGAATTACCTTCCATTCTTCTAGTGCATGTCCAGTCTTTTCGTGTCATTTGGGTCGTCCCAATGACTCCCATTGCATTTTTGCCTGTAGTAAGAGCTCCATGTAAGAGCTTCTCAAGTGGTACTTTTCATTTATTTCATTAAGTGCTTGAGAAAAAGCAATATAGTCTACTGGCAAAATCAAATGGCTCAAAATTCGACTCAAAATTCAAAACTTTCTTGTTTCATAATACTTCCGGAGTCTGTGCACATTTTCAATTTTTCCAGCTTTGCTAAGTAATAAATTAAGCACTCGTTTGGCAGTCTCAATGGTATGCTGGCCATTAACTACATAGAAATGAACGTATTTTTTGTGTACATCTTCAATGCATTTAATCTCAAGTAGCACAATTTTCCCAGCTTCATTCGTTCAAAATGGCATAACATCCATCGGTGTGGGCACAATCCCTGGTGTAGCGAGAAACGAGTGCACAAGTTTGCCACAATATGTGGGATTAAATGGGCGCCAATTATACGATGGAGAGGCAAAATACATTTTACAATAGAAATATTTGCGGTCGCTTTTACACCCAATGGACAACAATTTTTGTACTTTGCAATTTCGAAACAGATTCCTTTAAAAAATCAACCTTGTCCATCTCTGAATGAGCTATATTTTTTGGGGCTGAAACATCAATAATATTTTGCAATAATTCTTCTTTAATGACAGTTTTTTTCCTCTTCACACTTGGTTCATATCATCTTCTTCTTTATCTTTTACTTTTCTTTTTTATTTTGTTATCTTCACTCTACCATATCCGGTTGGACTGATTCTTTCCTTGATTTTGAAACATGAAAGTCTGCTCGACTAATGGCATCACGTACAATTTTAAAACCATCAAGGATTTGTATGTGAGAGACTTCTTCGTGCAAAGAAAATTCTTTATTCCAGCCCATACAAAAACATGATGCTTCGGATTTTTCTGTGCTTGCATTCATCAAATGAATATTATATTGAGTTGAACACGCAAAAAAATCTACGGCAATGTTTTTGGCAATACATTGGACGAGTACTTTCATTGTAGCATTCCCTTGAGCATCAAGTGCCTCCTTTAAATTCAAAACCTTTCCAACATTCTTTATCTTTGCACTGGCAACACTTGATATAAACATACAGATTAAATATTTCTTATTCCCAGGCAAACAGTCGATCTCTAGGCACCATTCGTATCCCAGTGTCAAAACAGTACTCTTGTCAGCTTTTATCTCACATAAACTACGTGAATGATCTACTTCACTCATTAAAACCTCAAATTCTTCTATATTTGTGTCCGCACAGAGATCAATACAAAAGCTACATTTTAGAATGTTTATATCAGTTTTTAAATTGAACTATCATCATGGCCAACAATTTGTAAGACATCAGCCATAACAAGATAGATGCAACATAAATATCACAAAAGCTTTAATAGCAAGAATGTACCTGGACTAGTCAGCTCAATGCTTGGATTAGACATTTTTAGTTTCCAATGATTGAAACAATAAATTAACCAAAAAGGCATATTAGCTTTGTCTACAGATGAATATTTGAACCTCATAATATATTAGGACTTGTAAATAAACATCTTAAATTGAGATGAAACTCTAAATTAAACAAAATCATAAATTCTGGTTTTGATCAATTAGTACACATAATTTTATGTTAACTAAAGAACATTGAAAAAAGATTTTCTAGGTTGGAGTTGTGGCTCTTCAATTTCAAACTACTCTCAGATAATTTGAGATTATATGAAGAGGCTGAAGCAGGTTCGAATTGAGATAAAAAGTATAAATTTGAACATCACTAAGTCGAAGTGAAGCTTTCTCAACTCGAACTAGGTTCGAGTTGAGGCTCTTCAATTTCAAAATGCTCTCACATAATTCAAGCTTATATGAAGAGGCTCAACTTAAACCAGGTTCGAGTTGACTGGTTCTTGTTGGAGAAGTCTTGAACCAATCAGAAAGGCATGTTTGATATGTCAAGTGCCATCTGCAATCAACCTCCCTTCATTTTCCTTCAAATTTTATTACAATTGGAAGCCCATACTAGTGAAAATTTGGATGTCCTTCGAGTTAAGGTGCACTATCGATTATGTCACTCTATAATGGTGAACATCAATTTGCAAAAAACCACTCACATTTGGACATAGTCTTGCACAACTCAAACCTTGCTGAAGTGTTAGTTGCACAATCCTTGAGCTGTTTAGATTTGAGTATAAAAGTTGGAATTCAATTTTTGACACTTTACATCTTGAACTTGCTTCAAGTTAAGGTGCACTATCTGCTGGATCACTCTATCATAGTAAATAACAATGCGAACAAACAATGAGCTTTTGATGTAGAAGCACAACTCACTTTAATACTCGAACCTAGTTCGAGTTAAGGTGCACTATTCATTGCATCACTCTATATGCAAAATAACTAACAAACGATGAGCATTGGATAAAGCACCACAACACTTTGGTGTTAGATGAGTAACATAAGCACTCAAATTATAAGCATTTACTTCATATTAAGAGTTAGAATTACATGATAAATTATAGTATGATAAGGCTCACTCTATTGTGGATCCAAAAATGCATAGCTCAAAGTTAGTTTTTGTTTCAATTTGGTATCATGTGTTGATCTAGTTTAAGGTTCACAACTATTCTTTCGACACTTTACAACTCAAACCTCATTTGAGTTGCGGTGCACTATCCATTTTATCATCCTAAAGTGGTAACAAACACTTAGGTTCAAAAATAGCACACTCTTACAGCTCCCACTTTGCTTGAGTATAGGTTTAGTATTATATGACAAATTATAGAAATGCTTCACATGTGCTTTTACAAACATACTTCACAACACAGCTTGATTCGAGTCATAAATCCCGTTACTGAGAGTCCACCTACACCCCAAAACTCTTAAATGGTTTGTACTAGAAAAACCTATCTATGTTTACATGTACAATTCAGACTCGAACTTGGTTTTTGTTAGCAACTCCAATCAGGTTCGAGTTAGAGATGCTTCATGGACTAAGCAAATCTCAGATTCATACTTCAACTACATGGGCTCACTAGAGGAGCCATTTCAACTCGAACCAAGTTCGGGTTGAGATAAAAAGATAAATTTTAACATTAAATCAAGTCAAAGTGAAGCTTTCTCAACTCGAACCTGGTTCAAGTTGAGGCTCTTCAATTTCAGAATGCCCACATAATTTAAGCTTATACGAAGAGGCTCAACTTGAACCAGGTTCGAGTTGAGATAGAAAGATCTAAATTTTAACATTAAATTAAGTTGAACTGAAGCTTTCTCAACTTGAACCTGATCAAGTTGACGTGTCATTTATTTATTTTATGGTTACTCTTTTTATGTTTCTTCTAACGATATATAATCTGCATTAAATGTGTGTGCTTGTTTGTTAATATTGTAGGCAAGTGATTGGCTTCGGATTTGGAGATCTAATGACTGGCATAAATTTTTACAGGTTGGTGTAGCATGTTTTTTGACTTTTTGTCCACATCAACGTTGTCGATTACATTTTATAGCATGTCTTGTGATTTCATGATGATCTCATTGCACATATATGTATCTCAATGATCATGACCAAATTGTTTTTTGTACATGTAGTTTGTGCTTCCCTTCGTGTTGAGAGGGTTCTTGATAGAGGAGTTAAGGAGTACAATCTACAAAACCAGTGGTTTGGTGAGGTACAGTGAATGCGCTTGCGATTCACATCTTTTTTCTTGGAGTGATTCAGGATTATCATCTTACTAACATGTATGTCATTGCTATTTCTCTTTCTTATGAAGATACATTTCATCCAAAGAGATACCGCTGGCATCCATTGCTTTGGCAAGACAAAGCTCCATCGAGGCAGCATGTTTGATCGAGAAGCACTTTCCCACATCCATTCTCACCATTCAAATGCATCTCATTGTGCATTTGGTAGATGAGGTGGCCATTGTAGGTACATCATCTACTTGCGTCAATTGCCTATTCTTAATCCATCCTAGACTATTGCTATTGTGGTAATTCTCACGTTCCCTCACTAACATTGATTCATTTTTGTTAATTCAAGCACTGTCCATAGCCGTTGGATGTTTTTCTTGGAACGATTCATGAAAATATTGAAGGGCTTCGTAAGACAAAGAGCAAGGCTTGAGGGTAGCATGGTGGAAGGATGGCTAGTGCAAGAGTCCATGGTTTACATCACGGAGTTGCTTGCTCATAGCGATCCTTCTATTCCTCATCTTTGAAATAAGAAGGACGATGAGCATGTTGTTGGGGAGATTCCTCAAGGAAAATGTGCGATCATGAGAATGAGTGAGTCCTTCTAGGAAAAGGTAAATAAGTTTTGCATTCTTAATAGCGAGGAAATACAAAAGTGGATTTCGCTATACGAAGATGCCTAGGCTAGTAGACAAACCGCTCAAGCCACTTTCAAGAGAGGGCAAAGAAGACAACCATACCCACTGGACATTTCCCTTCTACCCAAGGACAAGACGCTTGATTGGCTACGTGATGCACTTAGAGAAGCCTCGACAAATAACCAGGAAGTAACAGAGAGAGAGCGGAAACATGCAAGGGGGTGCGATTTACATGTAAGCTATGATGATCAGCCTTCACATATCTATTAATATGTGCAATTTTGTACATATTTGTTATATCCCTAACACATTTAGTTCCATTTCGTTCAGTACAAAAAATACACTGCACTCTGGACGCATGGACGACACTTTTCTATGGAGCACATTGACAAAAATAGAAACACATACGATTGTGGAGTCATGGCAAATTTTATCCAATTTACTCTCTTCTCAACTTGATAGAATATGCCAAAAAGGTGCTCAAGCAATACCACATGATGGACTACAAAGAAAAGGCCACGCCAATGATAGCTGGAGCCAAGCTCACGAAGCAGGATTGCCCAAAAACGGAAGAGGAAGAACAGAAGATGGTAGGTATACCCTACCAAAACTTAATCGGTAGTCTAATGTACCTCACAATTTGTACCAGACCCAATCTAGCTTTCCTTGTTTACGCCTTGAGCCAATTCTCTTCCAATCCTGGCCTGGCACATTGGCAAATGGCAAAACAAATCCTATAGTATCTGAAGGGTACCCATAATATGGGATTAACCTACAGAGCTGAAAATGAAGAAAAATGATTCAAGCTACAACACTACAGTGATGCAAGCTGGGCGAGCTGCAAAGATGACAACAAGTCCATTACTAGAGGATGTACAATAGCGTGCAGAACTGCAATCAACTAGATATGCAAAAAATAAACCTTGCTGGCTCAATCCTCTTGTGAAGCTGAATATGTCGAGGCTTCAAAGGTGGCGAATGAGGTATTGTGGTTGCAGATGATGCTAGAGGCAATCGGGATACCACAAGAAGGACCAAGCACGATGATGATGGACTCTCAGAGTGCCATCTATCTGTCCCAAGATCTTGTCTTCCATTCAAAGACAAAACACGTACCTTTGAAGTACCATCACATTCAAGATTTGATCTCGAAAGGAGAGCTTCAGGTCCAGTATATAAAATCAGAAGACATGATTGCATATTTGCTCATGAAGCCACTCGACAAGCCACTCTTTGCCAAGCAAAGAAAGGCAATTAGATTGAATGTGCAAAGCTGCAAGGAGAGAGAGAGAGAGAGAGAGAGAGAGAGAGAGAGAGAGAGAGAGAGAGAGAGAGAGAGAGAGAGAGAGAGAGAGAGAGAGAGAGAGAGCATCATTTCATTCATTTAGACCGTTTGTACTCATCGGTGAGACCCTTGCATGCGGTTTGCGATTCGTTCAATTGGTTCAGAGCATAGGCAAGACTTTGCGGTTGTGCTTCGTATGTGGCACAATCGTTGACTTTGCTGTCCTTTGCAATGAAAGGCCATGATATGTGGTCAAAATGGGATCCTTTGTAGTGTGTGTGTGAGAGAGAGAGAGAGCATCGTTTCCTTCATTCATACCATTTGTAGTCATCGAGAAGACCCTTGCATACTGTTTGTGGTTCGTTCAATTCGTTCAGAGCATAGGGGGACTTTGTGATTGTGCTTCGTATGTGACCACGATGATTCGTATGTGATTCGTTATCTTTGTGAGTGCCTATGGTCATTTTAATTCTAAGTATTCTAAACATACCTCCATAATCCAAGTTTGGAAGCATCAATTTACTTGCAAGGAAAAGTCTAAATCAATGATATTTTTCCTTCAATTTTGATGAGGCATAAGTCATAAATTTATACTAAAGACCATTTTTATCAAATGTATTTCCTAGCTTAAATAAAAATAGCTCAGAACCTCCCGACGTGGCCTAAGGTTTTGAGTTCCCCATTTTCCATTTTGAGTTACATAAAAAAACCACAGCGAGAGGTCTTGAGTTCTCCATTTTCTGAGTAAAATTGAAGAAACTTAGAATCTCCTGCCGCGGGGGGAGGTGTGAAAATTGTCAACATTTCCTAGCTAGTTTGAGGCCTAAATTGGCTAAAATTGTAAATAGTTTTGGTTCTGGAGTTTCACACGTGTGAACCAGGCCACAATGTTTTTATTTACTGTATTTTTTCAGTATGATGAAGTGTCAAACTTCATACCCTTCAAAATGAGACCATTTTGATGTATTTTGGTCATATAAGCCATTTTTAGCTATTTTTCCTATATAGGGAATATCTAGGGTCAAGTACCTTCTAGAGAGAGGAGAGAGAGTCATCTTCCTCATCCATAAATAGTAGGGAAGTCGTGGAGAACAGGTTGGAGAAACCTTTTGTATGCTTCATTGAGATCAATAGATCATTGTCATTGTTTCTTCCTCCATTGAGAGCATTGTTGTGTGTATTGTCTTCAAGCTATTGTGTATGATCTTAGGTGCTTTCCAAAAGTGATAGGCTAATGTATTATGGACTGTCTAATGCTATTTTGGGCCGCACTTGATGTTTATGGAAGTTTCCATTTGTGATAAATGCTTTTTGATCAAGTTCTTTGCATTCTAGGTAGCATAGAATGTGTTGCCAATTCCTAGCTTATGTAGTTTGGAGTGCAAGCATTCAAGCCAATGATCTTGGAGTTTAGATCCACTTAGGATCTGTATTTTTCACATGGTATCAGAGTTGGTTGGCTTCTATTTACAGTAAGTATTCCATTTTTGGTGATATTTGGATGTTTGATCAAGTTCTAGCATGATTTTGCATTGCTTTGTTGATCAAATCTTACTAACCTTTGTTTTGTGAGTTGAACTTGTGGATCAAAAGCATATTTCAGGTCTATTGAAGATCAGAGGCTGAAAAGAAACTATTTTGGATCAGATCATAACACCTAATCATTTGTGATTGTGAGGCTTGTGCATATTCAATACTAACAATGTTCTTTTCAATCCTATTGTTGACAATCTCCATTCTTGGATGAACACTCTCCTTAAGTGGATGAAACTTCTCCTTAAGTGGATGACAAATGCTCTTTTGAGTGAGTTGTAATTCTCCTAAAGGCTGAGCAAAGCTCCCATTTGGATGAAAGATCCCCTTTTTTGGGTGAACATATTGTAAGCTCCATTGTGAAGAGCATATTGTAAAGATTGTCATCAATTTTGGCATAAATTTTGGTGTACTTTGTTGAGCATGTAAGTAACTCTCCTTATGTAATTTGATTGGAGCATTTGCTGGAAGGTGTTAACCATTATGCAAGTGTGTTTTCAGGTTCTTAACAGGTTGAGGAACATTCTCATGTGAAGTGATCTTAGATCTACATCTAAACACCAAGATTTGACAAGATAGTGAAGCTAGTCTTGTGATTCACTAAGTGTGCTCATTCATTCACCTCTAAATCTTGTATTTATCACTTGCTGGAGTTTATAAACTTTTAGAAGTGTGGTTTACATGTGGTTTTACAGGTTGAATCAATATCTTAGTGTGTTGATCATATGTTGATCAAGTTTGTTCATTACTAGGTAATCTTGGCATCCTAGTTTTGGGTATTTTCTAAGAATGCAAGTAACTCTTCACACCATAACTTGATTTGGTCACTTGCTGGAAAGTTTGAGAGCTTAAGCAAGAGTGTGTTCAGGTTGGTTTGATTTTGTAATCCATTCTTAGTGTGTGCAAAGTGTTGCATGTGTTTCAATCTTCCTTTCTATGCTTGGAAACCATCTAGGTTCAAGATAGAAGTGTTTTAGGGTCCTAAATCTTCATAGATCTCTTTATCTATCATTTGTTGAGAGAAAAGTGAGTGCTAAGTGCTTTAGGACAGAACCTAAAAGTTGAAGAAACATTAGAATCATGGCTTCCAATGGTGGGATCATGCTAGAGTCTAGTGAAAGGTTGAGTTCATCAAACTACTCTACTTGGAAAGTGAGGATGGAGTCCTTACTTGAGTTGAATGAACTCATGGACATAGTTGCAGAAATTGAAGAGAGACCTCTCACACTTCAAGAGCAACAAAGGTTTGATAAGAAGGCCAAAAGGGCTCTTCATATCATTAAAATGAATGTTACAAATGAACTTCTCAAGGAAGTTGGAAAGTGTCAAAGTGCAAGTGAGGCATGGAATGCCTTAAAGAAGCTCTTTGAATCAAAGTCCACATCTAGGGTATTGACCCTAAGGAGACAAATATTTTCTAGTAGGCAAAGAGAGGGTGAAAGTGCTCATGCATTTATCTTGAGAGTTAAGTCCCTAAGTGATGATTTAGCATGCATTGATGAGAACATAAAAGATGGTGAAATAGTCCAAGTTATGTTGAATGGTTTGCTAAATGAACATGCTAACCTTGTGCAAAGTTTTGCCATTCAAAAAGTCTTGCCAAGTGTGGTTGACTTGCAAGAAATCTTATTGGCTGAAGAACATAGGTTGCAATCAAAGCTTGATGGTGCATCCTTGCAAGGTGGAGGTGAAGAGGCTTTCTTCACAAAAGGCAAATTCAAGGGCAAAGGTAAAGGCAAAGGGAAATGGTCCAAAGGTGGTAACTTTGATCATGATGATCACTCTTCCTCTTCCTCTTCTACTAAGAACAATAAGTCAAAGTTCAAGTGCTTTTATTGTGGGATAAAAGGTCATTTTGCAAATGAATGTTATAAGAAGAAAAGAGAGCAAGGAGAGAGGCAAGGAAATCTTACAATAGATGAGGAAGAACATAACACATGTGAATCACTTGTTATGACTTCAAGTTTGTTAGCCAACATAGATGATAATGATCCTTGGTGGATTGATAGTGGAGCCTCATCTCACATGACAAGACATAAGGAATACTTTACATCCTTATTGTCTTATGAGGGAGAAGGTAACATCATCTACACTGCAAATGATGGTCAATGTGACATCAAAGGCATAGGCACTATTCCTATTTCCCTTTCAACAAATAGGAAAGCAAATCTTGAAAATGTTTTGTACATTCCTTCAATCACTAAGAATTTGCTTAGTGTAAGTCAAATAATTGACAAAGGACTTGATGTGGAGTTCATTGGAGATGCATGTTTGATAAGTAAATGTGGATCCTTGATTGCTCAAGGTAGGAGGCATGGTAAACTTTTCAAGCTTGATGCATGTGTGATCTCTAATCATGAAGGATGTATGGCTAGGGAGCAATTGACAAACCAAGAAGTTTGGCACAAGAGGTTGGGCCATCCCAACTTCAAATCTTTGGAGGTAATGGCAAAGAAAGAGCTTGTTCTTGGTCTCCCTAAAAGTCTTGTTGCAAACAATAGTGTTTGTGAACATTGTGCCTTGTCCAAATCTCATAGACTTGCTTATTCTAGATCTACTTCTAGATCTAAAGAAGCTTTTCAACTTGTGCATTCTGATATTCATTCTTCTAGTACAACTAGAAATGGTGGGGCAAAGATGTATGCAACTTTCATTGATGACTTTAGTAGGTATACTTGGATCTATCTTCTTAAAAGTAAGGATGAAGTGTTTGCTGCATTTGTCAAGTTCAAGAATGAAATGGAAAACCAATTCAATACAAAGATCAAATGCTTAAGATCTGATAATGGAGGGGAATACACCTCAAATAGGTTCAAAGACTTTTGTATAGCACATGGGATTAAGAGGGAGATGTCTAGTCCTAGGACTCCACAACAGAATGGAGTGGCCGAGAGGAAGAATAGAACCCTTTGTGAATGTGCCAAGGCAATGAGACTACATGCTAATCTTGCTAAGTCTTTTTGGGGGGAAGCTTTAGCATGTGCTAACTATCTATGTAATAGATGGACAAGTGCTTCCTTGGATGGTAAAACTCCTCATGAGGTTCTTTATGGTAGAAGGCCGAGTGTCAAGCATTGTAGGATCTTTGGATGTACATGTTTTGTCAATATCACACTTGATGATAGAACTAAAGAAGATCCTTCATCAAAGAAGGGTGTGTTTGTTGGCTATAGTGAAGTAAGCAAGGCTTACAAAGTGTACATTCCTTCTACAAAGAAAGTTGTCATAAGTAGGGATGTCATCTTTCATGAAGAGAATGTTTCCAATGTTGTTGATGTTGATGTTGATGTGCCTACTAATCATCATGATGTGCAAGATGTCTTGGATGAAGATGGAGATGCCACTCCAAAGCAAACTTCAAGGAAGACTCAAAGGCAAAGGGCTAAGCCATCAAGGCTAACCTATGATGAAAAAGGAAAGCAAGTGGTGGACAACTCTAACTTTGCTTTTCTTACCTCTTTTGATGAACCAACTTGTGTAGGTGAAGCAATTCAAAAGAAGGAATGGATCCAAGCCATGGATCATGAGCATCAAGCACTCATCAAAAGCAACACATGGAGGTTGGTAAAGCTTCCAAAGGACAAGAAGGCAATTGGTTGTAAGTGGATCTTCAAGATCAAGACAAATCAAGATGGATCAATCAACAAGTACAAGGCAAGGTTGGTGGCAAAGGGGTATGCTCAAGAATATGGTATTGACTATGATGAGACCTTTGCACCCGTGGCAAAGATGGTAACTATTCGAATCCTAATCTCTCTTGCAACTCTTTATGATTGGGATATGTGGCAAATGGATGTTACTAATGCCTTCTTGAATGGTGATCTTGAAGAAGATATTTACATGGAGCAACCCGAGGGCTATGTTTCACATGATGAGCCTAATCATGTGTGCTATCTCCAAAAGAGTTTGTATGGGCTAAAGCAAGCACCAAGGAGTTGGTATGCTAAGCTCAATTCCTTCTTACTTTCTCAAAACTTTGTTATGAGTGAGTATGATCATTCTCTCTACTTTAGATTGAATGAAAATGATATCACTTTACTTTTGATCTATGTTGATGACATTATCTTAAGTGGTGGTAACAATCTAGATATAGATGAAATCAAGATGGCACTCAAAAGAGAGTTTGAAATTCAAGATCTTGGTAAACTTCATTATATCTTAGGAATAGAGATTATTAGAACTTCTAAATCTACATTCATATGTCAAGAAAAGTATGTTAACTCTATTCTAAAAAGGTTTCATATGGAAGATTGTAAAGTTGTTTCTACTCCTATGGAATCAAATGTAAAGCTAACTACAAGAAGTAATGAAAGATCCTTCAAGGACATTACTCTCTATAGAAAGCTAATAGGATCTCTTATATGGTTAACCATCACAAGACCTGATCTAAGCTTTGTGGTTGGTAAACTAAGTCAATTTATGCAAGATCCTAGTGAGGCTCATTGGAAGCTAGGAAAGAGAGTACTTAGATACATCTCGGGATCTAGAGATTTTGGCATCTTGTATGGAGGTACTACACCTAACCTTTGTGGATTTTCAGATTCAGATTTTGCAGGTGATCAAATGGATAGGAAGTCAACAAGTGCCTTTGCAATCTATCTTGGAGATGGAGTGGTCTCATGGCTATCAAAGAAGCAACCAACTATCTCTCTATCTTCCACCGAAGCCGAGTACAAGGCATTAACAACATGCACCAAGGAGATTCTTTGGATCAAGAGGATGTTATTGGATCTTCACTTGCTGGAACCAGAGAAGACTCCAATCATACTTTGTGATAACCTTTCAGCCCAAAGCTTGGCAAGCAATCCTGTTTTTCATGCAAGGAGCAAGCACATTGAGATTGCTCACCATTTTGTGAGAGATCAAGTCATTGCCAAAGAGGTGGAGCTTCAACATGTCTCTTCAAAGGAGTGTGTGGCTGATATCTTCACCAAACCATTGGGAAAGGACCTATATTTAATGCATAGATCTAATCTTGGAATGTGCTCAAAGACTATGTTGAAACTAGCATCCAATGTTGAAGAGGGAGTGTGAAAATTGTCAACATTTCCTAGCTAGTTTGAGGCCTAAATTGGCTAAAATTGTAAATAGTTTTGGTTCTGGAGTTTCACACGTGTGAACCAGGCCACAATGTTTTTATTTACTGTATTTTTTCAGTATGATGAAGTGTCAAACTTCATACCCTTCAAAATGAGACCATTTTGATGTATTTTGGTCATATAAGCCATTTTTAGCTATTTTTCCTATATAGGGAATATCTAGGGTCAAGTACCTTCTAGAGAGAGGAGAGAGAGTCATCTTCCTCATCCATAAATAGTAGGGAAGTCGTGGAGAACAGGTTGGAGAAACCTTTTGTATGCTTCATTGAGATCAATAGATCATTGTCATTGTTTCTTCCTCCATTGAGAGCATTGTTGTGTGTATTGTCTTCAAGCTATTGTGTATGATCTTAGGTGCTTTCCAAAAGTGATAGGCTGATGTATTATGGACTGTATAATGCTATTTTGGGCCGCACTTGATGTTTATGGAAGTTTCCATTTGTGATAAATGCTTTTTGATCAAGTTCTTTGCATTCTAGGTAGCATAGAATGTGTTGCCAATTCCTAGCTTATGTAGTTTGGAGTGCAAGCATTCAAGCCAATGATCTTGGAGTTTAGATCCACTTAGGATCTGTATTTTTCACAGGAGGTCCATTTTTTATTAAGTTATTATATATATGTATATATATGTGTGTGTGTGTGTGTGTGTGTGTGTGTGTGTTTGTGTGTTTGTGATATATATGTATATGCCATAGTGTATATATATAATATATATATATATATGTAATACTATTACATACATAATACCTATTTGTTACATAGCAAATAATTAATCAATATATAAAACTCACATATATATAGCTCTCTCTCTCTCTCTCTCTCTCTCTCTCTCTCTCTCTCTCTCTCTCTCTCTCTCTCTCTCTCTCTCTCTCTCTCTCTCTCTCTCTCTCTCTCTCTCTCTCTCTCTCGCTCTCTCTCTCTCGCTCTCTCTCTCTCTCTCTCTCTCTCTCTCTCTCTCTCTCGGATGCTCTCCCTCTCTCTCTCACTCACGTTTCTCACGGTTCCTCTCTCTCTCACTCATGGTTCTCACGGTTCTCTCTCTCTCTCTCTCTCTCTCTCTCTCTCTCTCTCTCTCTCTCTCTCTCTCTCTCTCTCACGGTTCTCATGGTCCCTATGCGGCCTAAATGCTCTGAATGAAGTAAACCAGCTTCAACCCACCGTAAAGTCTTGCAAGGGTCTCGCCTATGGCTACATATGGCTACATACTCTCTCTCTCTCTCTCTCTCTCTCTCTCTCTCTCTCTCTCTCTCTCTCTCTCTCTCTCTCTCTCTCTCTCTCTCTCTCTCTCTCTCTCTCTCTCTCTCTCTCTCTCTCTCTCTCTCTCTCTCTCTCTCTCTCTCTCTCTCGCATTATCTACACATTGCATGAAGCACACTGCTTGAAAAAGCAACAAGCCAAAGGTATTATCCCTAACTTCACACATAAAAGATGTTGAATTGGTGACGCAAGGTTTGAAGAAATTCATTGACTACTGGAAAAAAGAAAAGAAAACCTCAAAATCAGAGTCGTCATTTTGCACAAATATCCAACCTATAACTTTGGCTTAGCTTCCCAACACTAGTCAATATGTCTAGTCGGGTACAAATTGTAGCATACATCAATTATTATCTCTCTGACATAGCTCACTTGTGACTGCTTCATCCACCCTTATTTCCTATTTCTAATTAGCTCAATCCCTAGGAATCCTTATGTCAAAATTTTCGTGAAGATATCTTTTGCATTGATCTTTGAGACTATGACTAATTCTCACCATGATCGTATCATCTACGTACAAGGATATGGTAATGAAGTCTCTCTCTACTTGCTTATGAAAATTGCTGGCATTATATTGACTTCGGTTGAAGAAGTTTTTTGTCGAAAATGCATCGATCTTCACATATCAAATTATTGAGGCCTGCTTTAGGCCATAGAGTGCTTGTTCCAGTTTTCATACCAATCTCCCAACTTCCTCAACATCTTCTGGCGATCTCATGTGCACCTCCTCATGCAACTCCTTGTTGAGAAGATCACTCTTCATGTCCATCTGGTGTATCGGCAATTTATTGTCTCCCATGCTAATAATATGGGAATCCTTGCAACAAGGGCAAAGATGTCTTTGTAGTCGATGCCCTTCATCTATGCATATCTTTTCTCTACCACCTTGCTTCAAACCTTTTCTAGCTTGTCTTTAGGTCTGTATTTCACCTTATAAACTCATTGACACTCATGGTAAGAGCACTAGGTTCCATTCCTTGTTGGTTTGAATGGACTTCATCTCTTCTCTCATTGCATCCTCCACTGCTCATGTTCAAATGTAGCTCTCGTTGTTCACAACCAAAATCACCTTAGAAAGTCTAGAAGACAACCAAGTACTATTCTAGCATAGCCAAGAATGAGTGTGGGCATGCATGGTCCCGTGACCTTTGAAGGAAAACGTTGTCAAAGCTTGAGCAAATGTTGATGCTAGAGCAACAATCTTAGCAGTAAAAGCTAAAAAAAGAAAGCACATAGTAGCAAAGAAAAGAAAAACAAGAAAGAAACAACAAGAGAATGGCCAAAACAAGACACACTCAGCTCTATTCCAAAATATGATATATATACAGCTTTACAACACTTATCAAGAAAGCTCACTCTGAGTCTACCAAGATTCCTTATTTTGCTCAATCACCTAATTGTAACATCAATGAGTTAAACTTGTGACCATATTACAACTACTTCAAGTGGTCATTTGTCATCTATTTACAATTCCCATATAATGTCAACACCCCGTCGTGACCCATAGATCCCAAGATGTATTGGACATTATTTCCAACAATACCTAGCCATAAGTTGTAGAAACTCAGCTCTAAAAACAAATTAGTCCAAACATTAAAACACATAATCATAGCTGACAATAGGATATTTGCCTACATACTGTCAGTCAGACAATAACTTAATTCAACAACCCTGTTCAAAATTTTTTCTATAAGAAAATGAAATTGAACTTCAATGTGTTTAGTTCTAGAGTGAGTTCGTGTGTTCAGAGATAAAGTAATACAACTCAGATTATCGCAACAGGGTATGATTGGAATGTATTGAGAGATCATAAGATCCTAAAGCAATCTTCTAAGCCAAATGATTTTCTTCATTGTAGAGGTAGCTATGACATATTCAGACTTTGTGGTAGACAGAGAAATACATTTCTACTTACAACTATTCCATGAAATGGGTCCTCCTTCTAGAAAGCAAAGATAGACAGAAGTGGATTTGCACATGTCCACATTTCTGGCCCGGATTAAGTAATGTCAAAGTGTCCTCTGTATTTCCACTATAACACTGAGCATACTGCTTAGTGGCTTGAATTAATATTAGTGCTCTAAGTAGAGCCTTCCAGTGAGGTAGGCCGAGATTCGACATAAACTGTGCCAATGTGCTAACTACATAGGCAAGAACAGGTCATGTGCAGACCATGTCATACATGATTGATCCAACTATCAATTGATAGGAGTATTTGCAAATCTCCTTCTTCACTACAAGAGGATGGGCGATTTCCAAGGCTTTTTTTGAGTGTTTCTTTGAAAAATAGTTTTTAAAATGAGTCGCACGGAGAGCGGAATGCTCGAACCTCAGGTCCGATATTTGGCCTCGGAATAAGCCTACCAAATTTGAACTTGGTTTTGAAACATTTATAGAGAGGAATATAGAGAGGGTCATAAATCCACTAGAAGGCTTCAAAACATACATCAGAATATTAAATCAAGTTTGAGGGGTATACCGAGGATGACCTTGGTAAAAAGCCTACCAAATTTGAACTTTTTTTTGAGGCATTTATAGAGAGGGTTATAAAGAGGGTCCAGGTGGCCAGAGGCATTCCAGGACACTCTGCTAATCGAGAGTAATACCGAGACTGATGAAAAAAGGGCCCCTCAGTATAACCCATGGTATAAAACAAAATGTAAATGAATCTTACTTTTGGAATTTGTTACCTATCAACACATTGAATTCCATCTTATATCAACTTTGGTTGCCATATGCAGAAGTGAGTAAAAAAATTTATGTATCAGAGAAAAATGATGATCACAAATTGTGTACTCACATGCATCGACTTCTTCTTCGATGTCAACTAGTCAATCAATAAAGTGTAATTGCATCTGTGAGCAATATGATTAATATTACAATGAATTATCTCTAATTTTACCCAAATATCTCCTATATCTTCATCATTAATAAGCTGATTTTCAAAAGCTAATGGCGACGGTGACGACGAGTAAGATCGTGAAAGTGTGTCATGTGTCATCAAACCATCTGACGATGATGCATCACGCTCAACGTCATCATTAGCTTGTGAAGCTTGCACATGATCATCCGCCAAAATTGTGACGAATCCATCATCACGATCTTGTTCATGAGGTGCATCAGCTGGCAGCACCATGTCCTCCACGACATCTCTATCTTCAAAAATTCTTTTACTTCGAAGAGTGACTTGAATCACGTACCACCATCTGGGATCTGAACGATCGGGGTGAAAGACCACCTACAATTGATCGATGTTACCATAAATATTGACTCGTAGTTAGTATCCATAGCTATGCTACAGTTGCTTGCATACTACTATACATAATATACATTTTTTGCAATACACTGAACATTGATTGATTGACAGTAAAAGAGCATAGACATCTTGAAGACATCAAGAAATGTACCTGCTCACATTGTTGCGGAAAAACAAATGTGTCGCTTTGATTTGTCCAAAGCTTGGTGGAGTCAATGGCAAAATAACCACTCTCATCTTTCCTGACAGTTGCATTGGGACATTGCAAATAACTTTAAACCATTTGATATGAAATATGAAAAAGCTGAATTTCCTAAACCCAACTTCGAGGATGTCATTGATTGTCCCACAATAATCAAGTTGAGAAGAGAGTAAATTGGGTAAAATTTGCCATGACTCCACCATCGTACGTGTTTTTATTTTTGTCAATGTGCTCCATACAAAAGTGTCGTCCATGCATCCACAGTGCATTATATTTTTTGTACTGAACAAAATGGAACTAAATGTGATAGGGATATAACAAATATGTACAAAATTGCACATATTAATAAATATGTGAAGGTTGATCATCATAGTATACATGTAAATCGCACCCCCTTGCATGTTTCCGCTCTCTCTCTGTTACTTCCTGGTTATTTGTCGAGGCTTCTCTAAGTGCATCACGTAGCCAATCAAGCGTCTTGTCCTTGGGTAGAAGGAAAATGTCCAGTGGGTATGGTTGTCTTCTTTGCCCTCTCTTGAAAGTGGCTTGAGCGGTTTGTCTACTAGCCTAGGCATCTTCGTATAGCGAAATCCACTTTTGTATTTCCTCGCTATTAAGAATGCAAAACTTATTTACCTTTTCCTAGAAGGACTCACTCATTCTCATGATCGCACATTTTCCTTGAGGAATCTCCCCAACAACATGCTCATCGTCCTTCTTATCCCAAAGATGAGGAATAGAAGGATCGCTATGAGCAAGCAACTCCGTGATGTAAACCATGGACTCTTGCACTAGCCATCCTTCCACCATGCTACCCTCAAGCCTTGCTCTTTGTCTTACGAAGCCCTTCAATATTTTCATGAATCGTTCCAAGAAAAACATCCAACGGCTATGGACAGTGCTTGAATTAACAAAAATGAATCAATGTTAGTGAGGGAACGTGAGAATTACCACAATAGCAATAGTCTAGGATGGACTAAGAATAGGCAATTGATGCAAGTACATGATATGCCTGCAATGGCCACCTCATCTACCAAATGCACAATGAGATGCATTTGAATGGTGAGAATGGATGTGGGAAAGTGCTTCTCGATCAAACATGCTGCCTCGATGGAGCTTTGTCTTGCCGCCGCAACGGATGCCAGCGGTATCTCTTTGGATGAAATGTATCTTCATAAGAAAGAGAAATAGCAATGACATACGTGTTAGTAAGATGATCATCTTGAATCACTCCAAGAAAAAAGATGTGAATCGCAAGTGCATTCATTGTACCTCACGAAACCACTGGTTTTGTAGATTGTACTCCTTAACTCCTCTGTCAAGAACCCTCTCAATATGAAGGGAAGCACAAACTGCATGCACAAAAAACAATTTGATCATGATCATTGAGATACATATATGTGCAATGAGATCATCATGAAATGACAAGACATGCTATAAAATGTAATCGACAATGTTGATGTGGAAAAAAAGTCAAAGAACATGCTACGCCAACTTGTAAAAATTTATGCCAGTCATTAGATCTCCAAATCCGAAGCCAATTACTTGCCTACAATATTAACAAACAAGCACACACATTTAATGCAGATTATATATCTTTAGAAGAAACATAAAGAGAGTAACCATAAAATAAATAAATGACACGTATCATTAATTGGCCCAAATATGCCAAATATGTATTGTACCTTCATGAAATGAGGACGTTGGCCATCAAGCCCATCACACATAGGGTGATCGGGTGGAAGGTATCGAGTGTGGCCCTCAGAAATCATCTTTCGTAGATGTTGTGAGTGATGGGCTTGCAAATACTCGCCAAAATGGGGCACGCATTGTAACCACTAGTTTGGAGCCCTACATTGTTACAAAACAACCAACTTAATCTTGGGTCCAATGTTTGAATTAAAAGAAAATTTGTGAATGCACATAAATTTTAATCTAATACCATGAATCCAACCAATAACAAGGATATCTCACCTGAACATTCCCCATAGCCAGAAAAGTCGTGCATCATCCACATCAAGATCCCCTTTACCACAAAATATCTTTGTCTCAGTGGTCTTGATATATCGCTCACTTGAACTCCTTGCCATAGAATCTTTAGCTCATCTATCAAGGGAGCCATATACACGTCCATAATTTTTGCCTTGTATTTTTTGGGGATAAGAAGGACGAGCATTAGGTGACCCTTATTTATACTTAGCCAAGGGGGGATGTTGTAGTTTACAAGGACAACCGGCCAAGTGGACCATGATGTGGAGCGCAAACCGAATGGATTCACACCATCCATGGCCAACACCAAATGCAAATGACGAGGCTTATGCCTAAACTCATGCCAGGTAGCATCCACATGCTTCCATGCTGGAGAATCGACATGGATCCTCATAGTATTGTTGGATGAATGATTGCTCACCTTGGCAGGTATGGTCGCTCCTTGTAAATCTTGCTTGTAGCGATGTTCCCCACAACGTGGACACGTGCTTGCCTCCTCAAACTCATCTCCATATAAGATGCAATCATTGGGACATGCATGGATGCTCTTGTAATCCATGCCGACCGCGGATAGCACTTTCTTGGCTTCTTGTCGAGATGCCGCCATGGTGTTATTTAGGGGCAACACTTTCCCGAGCAAACTACGACAAAATATAAGTTTATGTAATTAGTTATATATAGTTTCCTGCAACACATGAATTAAAAAAAAAAACAAGATTAGAGCAATTTGTCTATAACACACATCATGAAGCAAGCAAGCTTACCCAAACAACTTTGTCATGCTCGCATTCGACACCGGTACTTAGTTTGCAAGCTCAAAAGTAGCAAACAAGCTCGCAACTTTGACATTTGTGCACCCTCGTACAAAGGATTGGATGACAAGCCACGCATTATCTCTTCTTCCCTTGTTAATGTGGCCTTGGATGGTCTTTTGAAGAATGCATCCATCATGTCATCCATGTCCCCCTCGTGATCATGCAGTGAATGACACATCCTCGTGTGTTGTGTCTTCTTGGGACATCTCTTCGTGCAAGTCCACGGGTGGTTTATGCAAGGAAAGTGGTGGCTCTCATGCACTTGCACGTCTGAATCTTGTGGATTGCATGGCAATATCAAGTTGAATTCTTCGATAGTCATGTGAGTGTGAGTCATCATCCTACACAATACAAGTGCAACAACAATCAAGAATAATAGAATATTCCTCCAATCAGAAAGGGCACCAAACAACATACACGGAAAAGGAGCATGCAATCATGTATTTAATTTTAGCAATACAAAGAGGTTTGCAAAGTATAAGTCACCGAAGAATCGAACTCCATCCACACAAATAATGACTCCCTCTCAATCTGACCATACATGCGAACATGTGATATAGTGGTATGTCGCTCTCGTCGCAGTGCATACTTACATTGTGCACATGGGCATGGTATTCTTTGGTGTAACTAGGCCTCTGATTCTATATGTGATGGTCCTCTGATAGAAATGATTATCCATACATAAAACAAACTAGATAAATGCATTGAGACGAACAAAAGACATGTATATAATAACTAAAATTGAGTCTAGTGCAACTAGTCTCTCGAAATTAGCAGTACAATTGCAAGATCGGATTACGCCTAGATATGCGAAGCATGCCTACGTGCATCATTACATGTCTAGCCTCGCTCTTCAATTCTTGCCAATTTTTTTACTATACTATATTGTCGGCTTTCCTGATATCCAAAAATAGGTTCAGACCGGTTTCTATAAGAACCGTTGGTTCCTATATTTGGTTCCCAATATGTATTGTTTTTATAAAAATAATACAAAATCATTTTGCAAATGATTATTGCTAATATAGTCACTTGCTAAAAGCCATTAATGAATGTTAGGTTATGTACAATGAATTGATACTCGGGTTATACCCCTCTCCAGGGCTCAAAGGGACCCGACGGTTCTCGACCATGGCTGGTTCTTACAAAGGAACATATCCACTGGTTCTACACATAAGCCGGTTTAGGGTAACAAGTGTATCCGCCGGTCAGGATCTTAATTAGAACCGAGTTGATAAGAGGGCTGAGAATTGAAAATAAAAAATCGTTACGCGACCAACACTGGTCACCCAAGAATAGTGATTGGATGGCAAATACGTTAATGTTTGGACACTTATGACATCTTTTAACCAGATGATCAATACATTTAGCAGATAAGAAATTGTGCCGTCAAGTGTACTATATATTCTTTGACAAGGCTTGGGAGGAGTCGACAATCTTTGAAAATTGTGTGTTTTTAGAATGCATTAATATTGGGTTGATTTAGAATGCATCAAATTAGAATGCACCTTGGAACATGCAAGGAATAATGATTCTAATTTAATTAGGGCCTCGGAATTGTCCTCAGTATACTGAAGCTAGTGTGAGGTGTATACTGAGGGTCAGACAAATTTTTGAAAATTTTGAAAAGACTGACATTTTCAGTGGCATTTTCGAAGAGGGAAGAGGAGTGGGTGATGGAATCAAGGGACGTACATGTTGTCTTTGTCCTCTCCCTTGTTTGTTGATCCTTACTCACCCACTTTATCCTCCTTGCTCTTCTTATTCTCCTCACATTTGAGTGCTCGTTTTTCTTCTCTTGCTATTGCTCTTTGCTTTCTCCTCTTGCATTTTGCTTGTTCTTCTTGCTCCTCTTGCACTTTGTTTGTTTATCTTGCTCTTCCTCTTAGTTTACTCCTTGCAGAATCAAATGCAAGGAGGTCAAGAGAGAAAGGGAAAGTGATGGATGGAGGCTTTTTGATTTGTTGGATGCAAGATAATCTCCTTTCTCACTCTCTCTTTCTCTAGCATCATAGTATCCATCTCACTGTTATTTCAGTTTGGTTTTATTGACACCACATTTTCTATGCAAGCTTTTCTCTGAGGCAAAGGAGTCGATGGATCCAATTTTTTGAGGAAGTAGAAAGGTCGGAAAGGCCGTCAAAATAGGATAGGCGGATCTACAATATTTGCTATTCTGAAGGCTATTCTAGGTGAGGGTGCTAGATGAGGGCGATGTAGATTCATAGTTGAGGGTGTTGTAGATCCAAACTTCCAGAGAGTTGAAATACCCATCGGAATATATGGATCTGTTGGATTTGTTAAATCAGTGTCTATTCCGATGGCTGTTCCGATGCCAGATCCTCCTGCCAATTTTTTGGTGGATATGTTGGATTGCATATGGATGTTTGTTGCTCTTTTTGTAAAATTAATTTGTTACAATTACTTTTTGTGATACTAAACTAAACAAACTGCAATACTGGTTTTTGTTTTGTAGATTTCATTATTGGATACTGGACCAATATTCATCATAACATTTCAAGTAGATCATCATAGTAGCTTTCTGAGGTACTTTCAAGGTCGGCATGGAGCTTGTGAAAAATACAGATCCTAAGTGGATCTAAACTCCAAGATCATTGGCTTGAATGCTTGCACTCCAAACTACATAAGCTAGGAATTGGCAACACATTCTATGCTACCTAGAATGCAAAGAACTTGATCAAAAAGCATTTATCACAAATGGAAACTTCCATAAACATCAAGTGCGGCCCAAAATAGCATTATACAGTCCATAATACATCAGCCTATCACTTTTGGAAAGCACCTAAGATCATACACAATAGCTTGAAGACAATACACACAACAATGCTCTCAATGGAGGAAGAAACAATGACAATGATCTATTGATCTCAATGAAGCATACAAAAGGTTTCTCCAACCTGTTCTCCACGACTTCCCTACTATTTATGGATGAGGAAGATGACTCTCTCTCCTCTCTCTAGAAGGTACTTGACCCTAGATATTCCCTATATAGGAAAAATAGCTAAAAATGGCTTATATGACCAAAATACATCAAAATGGTCTCATTTTGAAGGGTATGAAGTTTGACACTTCATCATACTGAAAAAATACAGTAAATAAAAACATTGTGGCCTGGTTCACACGTGTGAAACTCCAGAACCAAAACTATTTACAATTTTAGCCAATTTAGGCCTCAAACTAGCTAGGAAATGTTGACAATTTTCACACTCCCTCTTCAACATTGGATGCTAGTTTCAACATAGTCTTTGAGCACATTCCAAGATTAGATCTATGCATTAAATATAGGTCCTTTCCCAATGGTTTGGTGAAGATATCAGCCACACACTCCTTTGAAGAGACATGTTGAAGCTCCACCTCTTTGGCAATGACTTGATCTCTCACAAAATGGTGAGCAATCTCAATGTGCTTGCTCCTTGCATGAAAAACAGGATTGCTTGCCAAGATTTGGGCTGAAAGGTTATCACAAAGTATGATTGGAGTCTTCTCTGGTTCCAGCAAGTGAAGATCCAATAACATCCTCTTGATCCAAAGAATCTCCTTGGTGCATGTTGTTAATGCCTTGTACTCGGCTTCGGTGGAAGATAGAGAGATAGTTGGTTGCTTCTTTGATAGCCATGAGACCACTCCATCTCCAAGATAGATTGCAAAGGCACTTGTTGACTTCCTATCCATTTGATCACCTGCAAAATCTGAATCTGAAAATCCACAAAGGTTAGGTGTAGTACCTCCATACAAGATGCCAAAATCTCTAGATCCCGAGATGTATCTAAGTACTCTCTTTCCTAGCTTCCAATGAGCCTCACTAGGATCTTGCATAAATTGACTTAGTTTACCAACCACAAAGCTTAGATCAGGTCTTGTGATGGTTAACCATATAAGAGATCCTATTAGCTTTCTATAGAGAGTAATGTCCTTGAAGGATCTTTCATTACTTCTTGTAGTTAGCTTTACATTTGATTCCATAGGAGTAGAAACAACTTTACAATCTTCCATATGAAACCTTTTTAGAATAGAGTTAACATACTTTTCTTGACATATGAATGTAGATTTAGAAGTTCTAATAATCTCTATTCCTAAGATATAATGAAGTTTACCAAGATCTTGAATTTCAAACTCTCTTTTGAGTGCCATCTTGATTTCATCTATATCTAGATTGTTACCACCACTTAAGATAATGTCATCAACATAGATCAAAAGTAAAGTGATATCATTTTCATTCAATCTAAAGTAGAGAGAATGATCATACTCACTCATAACAAAGTTTTGAGAAAGTAAGAAGGAATTGAGCTTAGCATACCAACTCCTTGGTGCTTGCTTTAGCCCATACAAACTCTTTTGGAGATAGCACACATGATTAGGCTCATCATGTGAAACATAGCCCTCGGGTTGCTCCATGTAAATATCTTCTTCAAGATCACCATTCAAGAAGGCATTAGTAACATCCATTTGCCACATATCCCAATCATAAAGAGTTGCAAGAGAGATTAGGATTCGAATAGTTACCATCTTTGCCACGGGTGCAAAGGTCTCATCATAGTCAATACCATATTCTTGAGCATACCCCTTTGCCACCAACCTTGCCTTGTACTTGTTGATTGATCCATCTTGATTTGTCTTGATCTTGAAGATCCACTTACAACCAATTGCCTTCTTGTCCTTTGGAAGCTTTACCAACCTCCATGTGTTGCTTTTGATGAGTGCTTGATGCTCATGATCCATGGCTTGGATCCATTCCTTCTTTTGAATTGCTTCACCTACACAAGTTGGTTCATCAAAAGAGGTAAGAAAAGCAAAGTTAGAGTTGTCCACCACTTGCTTTCCTTTTTCATCATAGGTTAGCCTTGATGGCTTAGCCCTTTGCCTTTGAGTCTTCCTTGAAGTTTGCTTTGGAGTGGCATCTCCATCTTCATCCAAGACATCTTGCACATCATGATGATTAGTAGGCACATCAACATCAACATCAACAACATTGGAAACATTCTCTTCATGAAAGATGACATCCCTACTTATGACAACTTTCTTTGTAGAAGGAATGTACACTTTGTAAGCCTTGCTTACTTCACTATAGCCAACAAACACACCCTTCTTTGATGAAGGATCTTCTTTAGTTCTATCATCAAGTGTGATATTGACAAAACATGTACATCCAAAGATCCTACAATGCTTGACACTCGGCCTTCTACCATAAAGAACCTCATGAGGAGTTTTACCATCCAAGGAAGCACTTGTCCATCTATTACATAGATAGTTAGCACATGCTAAAGCTTCCCCCCAAAAAGACTTAGCAAGATTAGCATGTAGTCTCATTGCCTTGGCACATTCACAAAGGGTTCTATTCTTCCTCTCGGCCACTCCATTCTGTTGTGGAGTCCTAGGACTAGACATCTCCCTCTTAATCCCATGTGCTATACAAAAGTCTTTGAACCTATTTGAGGTGTATTCCCCTCCATTATCAGATCTTAAGCATTTGATCTTTGTATTGAATTGGTTTTCCATTTCATTCTTGAACTTGACAAATGCAGCAAACACTTCATCCTTACTTTTAAGAAGATAGATCCAAGTATACCTACTAAAGTCATCAATGAAAGTTGCATACATCTTTGCCCCACCATTGCTAGTTGTACTAGAAGAATGAATATCAGAATGCACAAGTTGAAAAGCTTCTTTAGATCTAGAAGTAGATCTAGAATAAGCAAGTCTATGAGATTTGGACAAGGCACAATGTTCACAAACACTATTGTTTGCAACAAGACTTTTAGGGAGACCAAGAACAAGCTCTTTCTTTGCCATTACCTCCAAAGATTTGAAGTTGGGATGGCCCAACCTCTTGTGCCAAACTTCTTGGTTTGTCAATTGCTCCCTAGCCATACATCCTTCATGATTAGAGATCACACATGCATCAAGCTTGAAAAGTTTACCATGCCTCCTACCTTGAGCAATCAAGGATCCACATTTACTTATCAAACATGCATCTCCAATGAACTCCACATCAAGTCCTTTGTCAATCATTTGACTTACACTAAGCAAATTCTTAGTGATTGAAGGAATGTACAAAACATTTTCAAGATTTGCTTTCCTATTTGTTGAAAGGGAAATAGGAATAGTGCCTATGCCTTTGATGTCACATTGACCATCATTTGCAGTGTAGATGATGTTACCTTCTCCCTCATAAGACAATAAGGATGTAAAGTATTCCTTATGTCTTGTCATGTGAGATGAGGCTCCACTATCAATCCACCAAGGATCATTATCATCTATGTTGGCTAACAAACTTGAAGTCATAACAAGTGATTCACATGTGTTATGTTCTTCCTCATCTATTGTAAGATTTCCTTGCCTCTCTCCTTGCTCTCTTTTCTTCTTATAACATTCATTTGCAAAATGACCTTTTATCCCACAATAAAAGCACTTGAACTTTGACTTATTGTTCTTAGTAGAAGAGGAAGAGGAAGAGTGATCATCATGATCAAAGTTACCACCTTTGGACCATTTCCCTTTGCCTTTACCTTTGCCCTTGAATTTGCCTTTTGTGAAGAAAGCCTCTTCACCTCCACCTTGCAAGGATGCACCATCAAGCTTTGATTGCAACCTATGTTCTTCAGCCAATAAGATTTCTTGCAAGTCAACCACACTTGGCAAGACTCTTTGAATGGCAAAACTTTGCACAAGGTTAGCATGTTCATTTAGCAGACCATTCAACATAACTTGGACTATTTCACCATCTTTTATGTTCTCATCAATGCATGCTAAATCATCACTTAGGGACTTAACTCTCAAGATAAATGCATGAGCACTTTCACCCTCTCTTTGCCTACTAGAAAATATTTGTCTCCTTAGGGTCAATACCCTAGATGTGGACTTTGATTCAAAGAGCTTCTTTAAGGCATTCCATGCCTCACTTGCACTTTGACACTTTCCAACTTCCTTGAGAAGTTCATTTGTAACATTCATTTTAATGATATGAAGAGCCCTTTTGGCCTTCTTATCAAACCTTTGTTGCTCTTGAAGTGTGAGAGGTCTCTCTTCAATTTCTGCAACTATGTCCATGAGTTCATTCAACTCAAGTAAGGAGTCCATCCTCACTTTCCAAGTAGAGTAGTTTGATGAACTCAACCTTTCACTAGACTCTAGCATGATCCCACCATTGGAAGCCATGATTCTAATGTTTCTTCAACTTTTAGGTTTTGTCCTAAAGCACTTAGCACTCACTTTTCTCTCAACAAATGATAGATAAAGAGATCTATGAAGATTTAGGACCCTAAAACACTTCTATCTTGAACCTAGATGGTTTCCAAGCATAGAAAGGAAGATTGAAACACATGCAACACTTTGCACACACTAAGAATGGATTACAAAATCAAACCAACCTGAACACACTCTTGCTTAAGCTCTCAAACTTTCCAGCAAGTGACCAAATCAAGTTATGGTGTGAAGAGTTACTTGCATTCTTAGAAAATACCCAAAACTAGGATGCCAAGATTACCTAGTAATGAACAAACTTGATCAACATATGATCAACACACTAAGATATTGATTCAACCTGTAAAACCACATGTAAACCACACTTCTAAAAGTTTATAAACTCCAGAAAGTGATAAATACAAGATTTAGAGGTGAATGAATGAGCACACTTAGTGAATCACAAGACTAGCTTCACTATCTTGTCAAATCTTGGTGTTTAGATGTAGATCTAAGATCACTTCACATGAGAATGTTCCTCAACCTGTTAAGAACCTGAAAACACACTTGCATAATGGTTAACACCTTCCAGCAAATGCTCCAATCAAATTACATAAGGAGAGTTACTTACATGCTCAACAAAGTACACCAAAATTTATGCCAAAATTGATGACAATCTTTACAATATGCTCTTCACAATGGAGCTTACAATATGTTCACCCAAAAAAGGGGATCTTTCATCCAAATGGGAGCTTTGCTCAGCCTTTAGGAGAATTACAACTCACTCAAAAGAGCATTTGTCATCCACTTAAGGAGAAGTTTCATCCACTTAAGGAGAGTGTTCATCCAAGAATGGAGATTGTCAACAATAGGATTGAAAAGAACATTGTTAGTATTGAATATGCACAAGCCTCACAATCACAAATGATTAGGTGTTATGATCTGATCCAAAATAGTTTCTTTTCAGCCTCTGATCTTCAATAGACCTGAAATATGCTTTTGATCCACAAGTTCAACTCACAAAACAAAGGTTAGTAAGATTTGATCAACAAAGCAATGCAAAATCATGCTAGAACTTGATCAAACATCCAAATATCACCAAAAATGGAATACTTACTGTAAATAGAAGCCAACCAGCTCTGATACCATGTGAAAAATACAGATCCTAAGTGGATCTAAACTCCAAGATCATTGGCTTGAATGCTTGCACTCCAAACTACATAAGCTAGGAATTGGCAACACATTCTATGCTACCTAGAATGCAAAGAACTTGATCAAAAAGCATTTATCACAAATGGAAACTTCCATAAACATCAAGTGCGGCCCAAAATAGCATTATACAGTCCATAATACATCAGCCTATCACTTTTGGAAAGCACCTAAGATCATACACAATAGCTTGAAGACAATACACACAACAATGCTCTCAATGGAGGAAGAAACAATGACAATGATCTATTGATCTCAATGAAGCATACAAAAGGTTTCTCCAACCTGTTCTCCACGACTTCCATACTATTTATGGATGAGGAAGATGACTCTCTCTCCTCTCTCTAGAAGGTACTTGACCCTAGATATTCCCTATATAGGAAAAATAGCTAAAAATGGCTTATATGACCAAAATACATCAAAATGGTCTCATTTTGAAGGGTATGAAGTTTGACACTTCATCATACTGAAAAAATACAGTAAATAAAAACATTTTGGCCTGGTTCACACGTGTGAAACTCCAGAACCAAAACTATTTACAATTTTAGCCAATTTAGGCCTCAAACTAGCTAGGAAATGTTGACAATTTTCACAGAGCTCAGATCAAGTCATGCTAGTTCTAACAGCATACCAGTGTCTATTCCGACGTCTGTTCCGACCTTTGTTGACATTTTTTTTATATCTTTCAAATGATAGATCTGTGAATTTTATGATACATTTGTAAAGCTTGGGTGTCTTTTTTAGAGGAATATTCAATTGTGCTGACCAGTTCTATGATTTTCCCATGACAATTTATTGTATGGATTCTTGATATGAAATTTTTCTGTAGTGTTTTATGCCAATTTTTGGGCTCTAACAACATCCAAGCAGCTGACTAACACAACTAGTAGCAGTTCTAGGTACTTGTACAATATTGTAGCAGTTTGTCTCCTATTTTTTGTTGTAGATCCACATTTTGTAGTGTAGAACTACATTCAATTTTATTTTCATTAGAATTTATGAAAATATATCTGCACATCCTAGAAAGAAATCTATACTTTTATTGATGAATCTGTTGATAAGGTCGGAATAGACCTCGGAATATCTATCTCTTTTGAAGGCAGTATACCATCTATTATTATGAGGTCCATTCTGACCTCTGCTCATGCATTTTCTACAATTCACAAAAGATTATATGCTAGATTATTACCAGCTCATAAATGCTAGATTATATACCTCTGCTCATAAATGTTTATCTCCTATCTTTTGTTGTAGATGCAAGTTTTGTAATGTAGAAATATATTCAATTTTATTTTACATTAGGATTTATGAAAATACATGTACACACTGTAGAAACAAATCTCTACATTTATTGATGAAACTGTTGACAATGCAATGGAGGTCAGAACAGACCTCGGAATATCTGAGCTATTGAATCCACAAGCGCAAAGCCACAGCTTAGTGGCCAACTTATAATCGGTTGAAACTGAAACCGGACGAAATGTGAAACTGGAAGGAATATTCGAACTGAAGACACCTGCTTTTCTTTGTTTTGTCTTTGTCCGCTTTGTTTTATTTTATCCAAATCATCAACCTAGGTGTTTTATGTGTAGAGATAGAAGTCACAGATATATTGTCTATGACTTGAATCGCCTCAGTTGAGAGGAGCTATGAGCGGCAATCCAAATTTGAATTTACAGCATGTGACAGGTTCAATCCCCATCTTCTCATAGAGAAAGATATATGAAAACTATTATATCAACTTAGAGCTGTGAGAGATGTTTGTAGTCGAGCGAGAATTTAAGATTTGAATTTACAACTTGTGACAGGTTCAATCCACTAATGCTACTGGGTATAGGATCATTGCAACTTCAACTTGCATCACCTCTATCGCCCTAGAGCTATTAGAAGATACCTTGTTTAGAGATGGACGCAAATTCGCCTCAGTCTACCTAGAGGTATTGACAAGAGCTATGAGCGGGAATCCAAATTGGAATTTACAGCATATGACAAGTTCGATGTTCAATCCCCGTCTTCTCATAGAGAAAGACAAATGAAAACTTTTATATCAACTTAGTGTTGTGAGAGGTGTTTGTAGTCGAGCGGGAATTTAAAACTTGTGACAGCTTCAATCCATGCCTTCTAATATTATTGGATATTCTTCTGAATGATTATCGTGACTTCAATGTGCATCACCTCAATCGACCTAGAGGTATTAGAGGAGTAACGTGTTTAGAGATGGACGCAATTTTCAATTCGCAAAATATGATAACTGCGCAAAATATGAGAACTGCAATTCACGTCTTTAGTATCATCAGAGAAAGACAAATGTGATAGTTTCAATACTCATCATGTATTACTGGATATTCTTTTGAACTATCATCTCGTCTTTGACCCGGAGCTTTGTGTTGGGTTATGTCACTTATGTCTATCCGGAGCTTTGAGAAGGGTTACGTCACTTTTTGTGTGGCCTATGAGTTTAAGAGGTGTTCAAGAGTTGAAAGTCGAATTTGATTTTACAACATGTGATTGCTCCACATTTGCCTTGTGATATTATTAGCTACTTTAGATATCATCTTCTTCAAGTTGTGTTATCTATGTCGCCCAAGAGCTTTTAGTGGGGTTCGTAATATTTTGTGTTATCAGATTAAGACAAATGAAATATATATGTCAAGTGAGAGAGAGAGAGAGAGAGAGAGAGAGAGAGAGAGAGAGAGAGAGAGAGAGAGAGAGAGAGAGAGAGAGAGAGAGAGAGAGAGAGAGAGAGAGAGAGAGAGAGAGAGAGAGAGAGAGAGAGAGTTGCAATCCAAGATACTCTTTTGAATGATCATCATCTTAGACTTATATCCCCTAAGTCGACCTAGAACTATACATCGTCTTCAGAATAGGATCCAGATTACCTATGTTTGAGTTTTATCTGCATAACCAGAACCTAATTACGATCAAAAGCATCAAGATTGTTTTTTAGACCATCAAAGCCATCGATTCCCATGAACAACTTGAACCTAGTGTCTTCATACTCAAACTCGACCTTCATACTTGAACTCAACTCGACTGACCAAGAACCTATCCTTAACTCAACTAAATTCCAATCTTGTTTCAATTGAGGAGTCATCAATCAACGTAGACTTTAATCCCATTGAATGTGTAGTTATGGTTAATATTGTTGTAGGGTGAGCCTCAACTAAACTAGGTTCGAGTTGAGAAATCTCAACTTCAACCTTTAACTTGAACTAGATGTGGACTTCAAACTAAATCAAAAGGTAACCTTGAAGAACACTCCTAACCTGAAACTTTACTTCATCTATATATATTTTTGTGGGCCGAGCCTCAACTCGAACTAGGTTCGAGTTGAGAAACCTTCACTATTTTAATATAATCTTTGTAGTCAAATTAGATCTAATTACTGATATCTCAATTCTAACCTGGTTCGAGTTGATAATTATCTTCAAATAAGATGAAATTATGTGGAGGCATTTTGAAATTGAAGAACCTCAAGTCAAACCAGGTTCAAGTTGAGAAAGCTTCACTTCAACTTAATTTAATGTTAAAATTTATATCTTTTTATCTCTACTCGAACTTGGTTCGAGTTGAGCCATCTCATATAAGCTCAAATTATGTGAGGGCAATTTCAAATTGAAGAGCCACAACTCGAACCAGGTTCGAGTTAAGAAACCTTCACTATTTTATTACAATCAAATTAGGTCTAAGTATAGATATTTCAACTCGAACCTGGTTCGAGTTGATGATTATCTTTATATAAGCTAAAATTTATTTCTTTTTATCTCAACCCGAACCTGGTTCAAGTTGAGCCTTTTCATATACGCTTAAATTATGTGGGGGCATTTCGAAATTGAAGAGCCTCAACTCGAACCATGTTCGAGTTGGGAAAGCTTCACTTCGACTTGATTTAATGTTAAAATTTACATCTTCCTAGCTCAACTCAAACCTGGTTCGAGTTGAGCCTTTTCATATAAGCTTCAATCATGTGACGACATTTTGAAATTGAAGAGCCTCAACTCGAACCAGGTTCTAGTTGAGAAAGCTTCATTTTGGCTTAATCTAATGTTGAAATTTAGATCTTTCTATCTCAACTCGAACCTGGTTCGAGTTGAGCCTCTTCATATAAGCTTAAATTATGTGGGCATTCTGAAATTGAAGAGCCTCAACTTGAACCAGGTTCGAGTTGAGAAAGCTTCACTTTGACTTAATTTAATATTAAAATTTATATCTTTTTATCTCAACCCAAACCTGGTTTGAGTTGAAATGGCTCCTTCTCTAGTGAGCCCAAATATCTAATTGCAGTGTTGAAGTATGACTCTAAGATTTGCTTAGTCCATGAAGCATCTCTAACTCAAACCTGATTGGAGTTGCTAATAAAAACTAAGTTCGAGTCTGATTTGTACATGTAAACATAGATAGGTTTTTCTAGTGCAAACCATTTAGAGCTTTGGAGTGTAGGTGGACTCCCAATAACGGGGTTTATGACTCGAATCAAGCTGTGTTGTGAAGTATGTTTGTAAAAGCACATGTGAAGCATTTCTATAATTTGCCATATAATACTAAACCTATACTCAAGCAAAGTGGGAGTTGTAAGAGTATGCTATCTTTGAACCTAAGTATTTGTTACCACTTTAGGATGATAAAATGGATAGTGCACCGCAACTCGAATGAGGTTTGAGCTGTAAAGTGTCAAAAGAATAGTTGTGAACCTTAAACTAGATCACCACATGATACCAAATTGAAACAAAAACCAACTTTGAGTTGTGCATTGTTGGATTCACAATAAAGTGAGCCTTATCATACTATAATTTATCATGTAATTCTAACTCTTAACATGAACTAAATGCGTATAATTTGATACTAAATTGAGTGCTTATGTTACTCATCTTACACCAAAGTGAACTCGTCATAGGTTCAAGTTGTGGTGCTACATCCAATGCTCATTGTTTGTTAGTTATTTTCCATATAGAGTGATGCAATGAATAGCACACCTTAACTCAAACTAAGTTCGAGTATTAAAGTGAGTTGTGCTTCTACATCAAAAGCTCATTGTTTGTTCACATTGTTATTTACTATGATAGAGTGATCCAGCAGATAGTGCACCTTAACTTGAAGCAAGTTCAAGTTGTAAAGTGTCAAAAATTGAAGTCCAACTTTTATACTCAAATCTAAACAACCTGAATTCGAACCAGGTTCGAGTTCAAGGAATGTGCAACTAACACTTCAGCAAGGTTTGAGTTCTACACTACTATGTCCAAATGTGAGTGGTTTTTTGCAAATTGATGTTCACAATTATAGAGTGACATAATTGATAGTGCACCTTAACTCGAAGGACATCCAAATTTTCATTACTATGGGCTTCCAATTGTAATAAAATTTGAAGGAAAATGAAGGGAGACTGATTGCAGATGGCACTTGACATATCAAACATGCCTTTCTGATTGGTTCAGAACTTCTCCAACAAGAACCAATCAACTCGAACCTGGTTCGAGTTGAGCCTCTTCATATAAGCTTGAATTATGTGAGTGCATTTTGAAAGTGAAGAACTCGGAACTAGTTCGAGTTGGGAAAGCTTCACTTTGACTTAATTTAATGTTCAAATTTATATCTTTTTATCTCAACTCGAACCTGGTTCGAGTTGAGCCTCTTCATATAAGCTCAAATTATCTGAGAGTAGTTTGAAATTGACGAGCCACAACTCGAACCTAGAAAATCTTTTTTCGATGTTCTTTAGTTAACATGAAATTATGTGTACTAATTGATCAAAACCAGAATTTATGATTTTGTTTAATTTAGAGTTTCATCTCGCTTTAAGATTTTTATTTACAAGCCCTAATATATTATGAGGTTTAAATAGTCATTTGTAGACAAAACTAATATGCCTTTTTGGTAAATTTATTGTTTTAGAAATAATCTTTGGAATTTAAAGATGTCTAATCCAAGCATTGAGCTGACTAGTCCAGGTACGTTCTTGCTATTAAAGCTTTTGTGATATTTATGTTGCATCTATCTTGTTATGGCTGATGTCTTACAATTTTTTGGCCCTGATGATAGTTCAATTTAAAAACTGATATAAACATTCTAAAATGTAGCTTTTGTATTGATCTCTGTGCGGACACAAATATAGAAGAATTTGAGGTTTTAATGAGTGAAGTAGATCATTCACGTAGTTTATGTGAGATAAAAGCTGACAAGAGTACTGTTCTGACACTGGGATACGAATGGTGCCTAGAGATCGAATGTTTGCCTGGGAATAAGAAATATTCAATTTGTATGTTTATATCAAGTGTTGCCAGTTAAAGATAAAGAATGTTGGAAAGGTTTTGGATTTAAAGGAGGCGCTTGATGCTCAAGGGAATGCTACAGTGAAAGTAGTCGTCCAATGTATTGAAAAACATTGTCGCACAAAAAAATCTGAGGCATCATGTTTTCGTATGGGCTGAAATATAGACTTTTCTTTGCATGAAGTCTCTCACATACAAATCCTTGATGGTTTTAAAATTGTACGTGATGCCATTAGTCGAGCAGACTTTCATGTTTCGGAATCAAGGAAAGAATCAGTTCAACCGAATATAGTTAGAGTGAAGATAACAAAATCAAAAAGAAAAGGAAAGATAAAGAAGAAGATGATTATGAACCAAGTGTGAAGAGGAAAAAAAATTGTCTCTAAAGAAGAATTATTGCAAAATGTTATTGATGTTTCAGCCCCAAAAAATATAGCCCATTCAGAGATGGACAAGGTTGATTTTTTCAAGGAATCTGTTTTGAAATTGCAAAAGTACGAAAATTGTTATCCATTGGGTGTAAAAGCGACCGCAAATATCTCTATTGTAAAATGTGTTTTGCCTCCTCCATTGTATAATTGTCGCCCATTTAATCCACATATTGTGGCAAACTTGTGCACTCGTTTCTCGCTACACCGGGGACTGTGCCCACACCGACAGATGTTATGCCCTTTCGAACGAATGAATCTGGGGAAATTGAGCTGGTTGAGATTAAATGCATTGAAGATGTACACAAAAAAGACGTTCATTTCTATGTAGTTAATGGCCAGCATACCATTGAGACTGCCAAACGAGTGCTTAATTTATTAATTAGCAAAGCTGGAAAAATTGAAAATGTGCACAGACTCCGGAAGTATTATGAAACAAGAAAGTGTCAAATTTTGAGCCATTTGATTTCGCCAGTAGACTATATTGCTTTTTCTCGGGCACTTAATTAAATGAAAAGTACCACTTGAGAAGCTCTTACATGGAGCTCTTACTACAGGCAAGAATGCAATGGGAGTCATTGAGACGACCCAAACGACACGAAAAGAGTGGACATGCACCAGAAGAATGAAAGGTAATTCTATTTTTGAAATTTTTTATTATGTTAGTATCGATATTCTAGCACGCTTAGATATTCAAGTGATCTATTTTGTATGTGTTTTGCAGAAATTCAAAAGCATGTTAACGAACATAGCAACAAAAAGTGATCCAAAAGAATTATATAATTGGATCTTTTTGCAGGAAATGGAAAAAAGTTTGTCAAATGTTGAAAACAGGGAAGCTAAGAAATGGTCGTGGAGAAATTACAAACAGTGCTACTGAAATGACAGCTATATTAGGTATTTATTTGTCAGATAAATATGTTAATATTATATGCTTATATTCACAAATTTATATTAAACATTGTGTGAAACAAATTTGATATTTTGTTTTTTAAATAATCAGGTCATCTTTTGCGACCCGTGCAAGGGCTAAAAGAGAAGACATGACAATTTTGTTGGATTCTCTTATTGGTGGATCTGTTTATTTTTTTAACTCAGAAGAGAAAACAAATTCACCAGAAGATGTCCACAAAGCAATGTCATTGGAGCATTTTTGCACAAGAATTAAAGATCAGAGATTGCTAAGAAAGGCAATTAAGACTTATTTCGTCGAAGAGCTCTGTAAACCTCAAGCAAAATGGTCTTATTTAGAAGAAAAATATGATTTCAATCAAGAGTTTTTAAATCACTTGCCTCTAAAATGCAAAAGCTGGCTTGAAATAGCTCGACATATAAATAAAAAGACTGAACGACTACTTGCAGCAATCGAATCAATTAAGTACAAGTTTGATTGAGTGCACAAAAATTGTAACACCCAGACTTTGGAGCCTTGGACCATTCACAGAATTGACGACCTTCATGTTCTTGGTCCTTTTCATGTTTCAATTCCCTCAACTCGAATTACATTGGCTGTGTTTGATTACACTTCCTTTTCCAATTGTACAGAAGACTCTTTCTACAACATTTTTCGCCTTGTCGATATTAGAACTACATCAACCCATTATTGTATAATTGTGGTCCTTCCCTCAAATGACTTATTGAGTTATTGCTTCAAAGGTATACAAAAGCGTATTGGCCATGTGCAAATAGCTGCTGGATTTTATAAGTTCATTGAGAAGGAAGATGGGTCGTCAATATCAGAGAATTTTGACATTTCATTATTTATGTTTATATCAAAAAAAATTGACGATCCATATCCCAAAGATATGATGAAGCAAAAAGGCTTGAAATACCTCTTTGATGAACTGCCAAGTCCGAGTCCAAAAACAAAAAAGACTCTAGCACATCATAGACAGCACTTCGACGCTATCATGTTCTTTGCAACATTCCACAGTATAGTACAGTCATGATCTCAGGTAGAGCTGTTCATCCAAGGACCAAATGTGATGGACGATGGAATTATTTGATTGATATATTGACAGGTTTAAATAGTTTCTTCTTTTGTACAATGTAAAATATTACTGACATTTACATATACTTTGTGAGCTCATTTTTATATACGTAGGACTCATATATATTTTCTTTTCATGCAGTCAATTCGGATTATATCTTGGATGGTGAGCTCATTTTTATATATGTAGGACTTATATTTTTTTTTCATGCAGTTGAGTCAGATTATATCTTGGTCGGTTTTACATACGGAATTTGGGGAGATCATGTCTTTTGAAAAAAAGATATTTGATTTCTTTTATTGACTTGTTCAAGAAGGAAGAATTTCTAAAGGCGTTTTATAATGAGGTTCTATCTTATAGCCACATTTCAAGGAAAACAGAACCTCAAAAACTTTGAGTTCAAACCACAACCATAATCAAGATGAAGATATCGCAGAAAACATTGGCTTGTCAGAGGAAGTAACTTTGGAGCTTATGCAAGATATGCAGATTGAAAAGGATGGGTTTGATGATGATGATGAGGCGGATGAAGAATTTTCCAATGATGTGCAAAAAACAAATGTGAATGAAACGGAAGTTGATGAGCATCTCGGGGGTACTTTAATATAATTTAGAACAATTCTTAATGTATGTTTAAGTGCTCATAAATAACTTCAGTCTTAAAAGCAATCTGAATTGCAGCTTGTTTATAGTTAACGAGTTCTATTATTTTTTGAAAAAATCATTGTATCGTTCTGTTTGCAATGGGTTGTGCACACATTTATGGATACATTACATTAATGTTCAAGTTATGCATAAGCTATATATCTATGGTTTTGAGTTTAATCGAGACCTGAATTCATATGTTCTAAGGGACTTGCATATACCAAGCCTTATTATGTTTAGGTAGTTGCAAGATAAGAGTTGATAAGTGGAGTTGACGTTCACAGTGGCTTTGAACTCGATTTGGAAAGTAATGATGCTTTGCAAAAACACGGATAGTCCTAGACATCATGGCAGAAAGCCAGTACTGCTCACTATAATTCACATGAAATCTGTCGACCTGCTTACGTAGCTGAGAGAGCCTGGCAGATTCTCTTTTGATTGCTTTCTTCTCTGTTGTTTCAGCTCCTGTTCAACTTGTGCATCTCTGTACCTTCTCTGATATGAAAAGTTGTGCTAGTAGAATTCATCAACATAGCTATTTGTTACTCGTTCCAATCACGCAGATGGCACGAATTCATTGATCATCTGACAGATTGGCGATTCGTTACTGAGTCTGTTGAACGTGCTTTTTTGTGGCCATTATACTCGTCTTTTGTAATATTCGTGGTGGTTATTGGACAATCTAAAAAAACTAGATCATATGATATCAAATTTTAATTTGCAATTGAGTGGATGGATGGATTTTTTATAATATTTGCAATTGAGTAGATAGATGAATTTTTACAATTGAGTGGATGGATGGATTTTTATGTATAGCATTTGTATGCACATGCACACATGAAATTTCACTCTTTTAGATCTGTATTTAGCAAACATGTTTTCAAACTTGCATTGATATGACTTGGTTTATTTTTTAAAAGCTCCATTGCAAAAAAATTGTAAGTCAGAACATTCATTATACGATAACATATTTGCTAGAAACAAATCATGTATTTTCTTTTAATTAATCATTTGGTTTTAAAAATGTTCTAACCTATATTTTAAAGAGTGTGTGTGCACACCTTCATGGATGGTATAAATTCATATCCATGCATTTTGTTATCTCTTTTCATTCCTCTTCAAAACAAGACACTCTTACAAATATGAAATGTGACATTCCTTGATGTAAGTGTATATAGAATATGTGACAGTACAATAAGTGAATATAGAATATGTACAATGTTCAAAAAATCAAAGAGTCACTCAATAAAATGAAAACTCTGATGTTTATGTTTTAATAGTATATTTGCTGTATTTTGCCAATAATGACTAAACAATGCTAAACTTACATAATAGATGGTTGTCAATTATATAGACAAAATTTAAATCCAAATTTTTTGTTTGCAAATATAAGTAAACCATGCTACAGATGCAACGTAGCCTATGTACACACAAGGCTATGTTTTGCCTAAAAAGAATAATCAATAAAAAAAATCTATGAATGTCATTGAGATTTGGCTTTAATACAAATTCAAACATAGAAGCTTTCAAAGACATTTGAATTCAAACATTAATAATACGAAGTCAATAATATGAGTTATATATTCACACATTGATTGACACATTATAATTCAATTTCACTTATAAATAAGAGTTGTTTTATTACTAATATAGTTTTTGATTTCAAAATATAGCTTTGACATTTCTTGATCGAGAACATGAATAGTCTCAATTTACTTGAATTTGTGTTGAATGCAGTCTATTCTCTATACAACATCTTTTTCGTATTCCAACACAAACTTTAAGAACTTTTAGGGAGAATGGGAAAATGAAAAGGCCAAAAAAGGAAGAGCTATGGACGTCAAAAGTTGTTAAAAAAATGTGTAGAACAAACAACTTTAGAAAAAGATGTAGAGTCAATTTGCTAAAGGATGGTGAACTCATCACTAGATTTTCTTGAAGAGGTCAAAACTAAAAGATTATAAAGGCTTGTTAGATGGAAGTAGAATTTTGATAGATCCCAACATTATCAAAAGGAAGTTTGTGTCGTCTTATGATGAATTGAGATTATTGATAAATCTATGCTGGTGGACAAACTACTATTTTATGGATAAGAAGCTGGATGTTGCAAAATTAGCAAATCGAAAGATTCACTAAAAGAGAAATAATTTTATGAAACTCTTTCCATTCTTAAAGGAGACAAAATCCATGAATAGATAAAATCCTCAATGGAAATGTATAGAACTTTTTGGAATGACTTTAAAGGAGAAACGATGAAGCCGTTGCTTATCATTTAAGAAAAGTATCATATCTCAAAAGGTATTATGAAGGATATAATGTACTTGTTTCCAAGAATTTTGAATCATTTTTTTAACGAAGATTAAAAATCTTGAATGATGATCAATACTCATTATAGATAACCTTGAAGTTCATTGCCAAGAAGTTGGATTTTTTGCTTTTTCATTTAAAAAACAAACAAGGTGGTTTCAAGTAGGAAGACTGAGTACTTTGGATAATGTTTTCGATTTATGGTGGAATTGGATGTTTTTTTTTTTTAACAAGCTATTTATCGTCTAGACCTAAAAAAGGCTTTTGATGGATAAGTTGGAACTATTTTTTCGTTTATTATAAAGAATTTGGGACTCTCTTATATCTTCAATGAGAAATAATTGAGTAGATTTAGCATTCAAAGTGGGGTAAGACAAAGATGCCCTTTGTCACCTTAGCTATATGCTATATAGCTATAGCCATGCAATATTTGATGAAGAAATCAGGGATGCAATTCGACATGAGAAGCTAAAAGTTGGAAATTTAGGTTGACAGTTCCTTCACCACCTATTTGATGAGAACTAATATCACCCAGATGAAGATCCATTAAATGGATGTGAAACCAGCAATATGGCTATGATGGTACTAATGAAAATCCAGCAAGTTCACATGTGTGGGAATTAATCCTCAAGTGTGAATAATGCACAATCTTGCATGCTAATAATCAAAGAATGATTGCTTGCAATATCAAAAGAGAAGAAGTACAAGAATTTAATGCATTAGCATAACCTTCTACACGAGGTAACATGCAGAAACGGTTTTGACAAAGTATAAAGAATCAAAGAAATGAGTAAACAAAGAGCAAAATTCAAGCAAACAATATCATAGATCCAAATTGACATGGAATAGCTTCAAAGCTTGGTTCTTCATAAAAAAATTATGAGAGAGCTTACACATATTTATGGAGATTGGAGTAGAGGTAGAATCATCTCTCTCCTACTTTCATACACATCTAAAAGTGATAACTAGCAAACTAGTGACATTTGTCACTTTACATGCATGCATTTCTACCTACCTTTACCAAGTGTCAAATTTAAAACTAGAATCATCCAAATCACTATGCATGTGTCCAATTCACTTTGTGCATGCCTTGCATGTCACTTTGGATCACCTACAATTATTGCATGTGATATGCCACGAGTTTCTACAAGCCCATAATTGGCATTTCTATGTCTACATTCTATATGCATGTTGTATATGACCAACTAGACTCAAGAAACCATGTAGCTCGAGTTTCTTCTAGGCCAAAGTTGACATTTACAATATGAAACATTACATGCACATTAAAAACACTTTTCCAAATCCTAAACTCAAGATAGACGATTTTTCACTTTCAACAGATACTTAATTACTCAGCAACTTTGGCATAAACCAAACACTAAGAACGGTAGTTTTTTTTAGTGATTCCATTCAAATGTTTAACAAATACTTTACAATTTGTAAACTATGGTTACTATTTTTGAAAAGTTGCATTGAAATTTTTTTTGACACAGGTCGTGCAACATGTGTTATTATGTTGATGTGGCATGACACATGTTGTGCACATGCTCACCGGTGGTATGTATACCGTCTCCGTGTTGAGCGAGAATTGGCCCACTAAACTTTTTTCAAAATAGTGGAAACATATGATGACCATTATAAGGCAATTTAAAAAGGAAAATATGCATTTTTTTTTTTTAAATCCTTGTACTGCACTTTCCAGTTTTTACAATTTTGTCCTATTAAAAGGTGGGGTTGTTTGCTCAAAGACAATATCCATGTGACATATTGTGAAGAGTACATGGGCATTAGAATTGAGAGTTAAGATTATATAATCCAATCAATAAAAAGAAAATATATGGGTATGTGACTCTCTCTCTCTCTCTTGATAATCTCTCTACTTCAAGCTCGCAACAGACGCTATGAAATCAGATGTAGAGAAGAGGAGCAGCGGCCTTGGCGGTGGCCCTTCAGCTCTAGCTATTCCAGATTCATCCAATAGATCAAGTATCCAATATGTTCCCACTGTTTTGAAAAAAGTTTAGTTAACCAATTTGCTCTCATCATGGAGACAGTCTGTGAAAGATTCAACTAGTTTCATCACATTTTGCAATATTTTCATATTTGGCATATTGAGGCCAAAACTTGTTTTAGACTTAGAGGTTGACTTTTCAAAGTTCATTAGTCTAAATCTCATTTGAATAAACACTTTTTGAAAGTGTGGGAAAGATAGAATGCGAGTTTGAGTAGATTCAATTTGAATAAGTTGGGTACATTGAATCTAGACCCAAAATTGGTAGGGTTAGCATTTTGGTGGGAAAGCCAAGTGGCCAAATAGGGTTTGGACCTGCTATAAAAGGATGTAACTCATGGAAAGAGTCATATTCTCTCTTCTCTATCTCATTTCATGCTTATACATGGTTCTCTTGGGTTCTACTATCCATTGGTGCACTATCTTGGTGATTGCTTGCAATTCTATGTGTAGAATGATCTATGTTTGCTATTTTTGGACCCACACGTGTGAAATACAGTAGCTTGCTGGTTTTGTACGGACAGAAACAGTACATAATCATTTCATTCAAGTTTGATCAAGTTCTATTAGTGTTTGCATCTCAAATTGTGTGTAGATGCTGATTTTTCTACATTGGTGAAATTGGTAGTGTATTTCTCTTTCTAACCAAAGATCATTCAAGTAGATTGGATCTTAAGGATCTGAAATCTTTCACATGGTATCAGAGCTTGTGTTTCAGGTTATGAAGGAGGAAATCAGATCTATCAATGATTTGGTGAAGATATCAAGTCTAGAGCATGCTAGAGAGGATTCTACACCAAAATCGGATTTTTTGCTTTTGTAGATTGGATCTTTTGTAGATCAAAACAGAAAATAGGTCAATATACTTGTTCAATTCCGTTTTTTGAATTCACATGCTAGATCTGGCCGATTTTTGGATCATTGGTTCAGCCTAAGTGGTGGCTTGTAGATTGCATATCAAATTTTCAGCATTTGCATGTAGATTTGGAATAGTCAATGTTTTGTGATTTTGTCAAAACCCTAATTTTGATTGGATCTCTAGATAGTGAGGTTGCTAGACTTCATTTTAGTGTGTTTCAATCTTAGGAAGTGGAAAAATCATTAGATTGAGGATAGATCATAGGTTGATCAAGATTCCATGATTCTATGTGTTGATTTGCTTGGATAAGTGCTAGAAGAGAATTTGTGAGATAGCTTCAAATCTTGGTGATTTCTTTTGAAAGCATTTGTTGTTGTTCAAAGGATTACCTCAAGTAGCTATTCATTGTGGAAAGTGAGGATGGAGTCACTTCTTGAGATGAATGATGTTTTGGATATTGTTGTAGGTTTGGAGGAGAGACCCGCAACACAACAAAATCAATTGAGGTATGACAAGAGGGCCAAGAAGGCTCTACACATGATAAAGATGAATGTTATCAATGAACTTCTCAAAGAAGTTGTAAGTGTACATCATCTTTGGAAGCTTGGAATTCCTTGAAGAAGCTTTATGAATCCAAGTCTACTTCTAGAGTGTTGACTCTAAGAAGGCAAATCTTTTCTTGTTTGCAAAAGAATGAAGAAATTCCAAGTACTTTTGTTTTGAGAATGAAGCATTGAATGATAAGCTAGCTTGCATAGATGAGAGCATTAAGGAATGAGAGCTTACTCAAGTGATTCTTAATGTCTTGTTGGATGCTCATGCTAACATTGTTCAAAGTATTTCTATTCAAAAGACTTTTCCAAGTTTGATGAATCTTCAAGAGATCTTGATCAATGAGGAATATAGGGTTCAAGCAAGAGGTGGATCTACATTGACACTTTAAGAGGATGCTATGTTCACAAAGGGCAAATTCAAGGGCAAAACCAAAAGCAAGTGGTCTAAAGGGCAAGATCAAGTGGATGCTTCTTCAAGTGGCAAAAAGAAGAATAGATCAAAGCTCAAGTGCTTCTATTGTGGCATCAAAGGACACTTTGCAAGTGAGTGCTACAAGAAGAAGAGAGATCAAGGAGACAAGCAAGGTAATCTTACTCTTGATGAGGATGGTTTGGATGTGCAAGATGCAAATGATGATTCTTTTGTGATGTCTTCATGTATGCTTGCTAATGATGGAGATCTAGATCCTTGGTGGATTGATAGTGGAGCAAGTTCACACATGACCTTTCACAAAGAGTACTTCACTTCTTTGTTGGCATATGGAGATGACAAGAGGGTGATCTACACGGCCAATGATGGTGAGTGTGCAATCAAAGGGATTGGCACAATTCCTATTTCTCTCTCTACAAATAGGAATTTTCATTTGGAGGATGTCTTGTTTATTCCATCTATTACCAAGAATTTGCTTAGTGTGAGTCAAATGCTAAGTAAGGGCCTCAAGGTGGAGTTTGATGGAGATGCTTGTTTGATCAAAAGGAAGGATGTCCTGATTGGAAAAGGTAAAAGGTATGGGAAGTTGTTCAAACTTGATGCTTGTGTTATTGCTAACCAAGTTGGATGTGTTGCAAGGGAGCAAATTTCTATTCAAGAGGTTTGGCACAAAAGGATGGGACACCTCAACTTCAAGTCATTGGAGGTAATGGCAAGGAAGAAGGTTGTGATTGGTCTTCCAAGTTCTTTAAGTAATGACAAGCATGTTTGTGAGTCTTGTGCTTTGTCTAAGTCACATAGACTACCTTATACTAGATCTATTTCTAGATCTACAAAGCCTTTTCAACTTGTACATTAGGATATTCATGGATTTACTACAATTAGCAATAGTGGAGCTAAGATGTATGTAACATTCATTGATGTTTTTGGTAGATTTTGTTTTATCTATCTACTAAAGAGCAAGGATGAAGTGTATGATGACTTTGTCAAGTTCAAGAATGCAAGGGAGAACCAATTCTCCACAAAGATCAAGTTCTTGAGAGGTGACAATGGTGGTGAGTACATATCTAACAAGTTCAAGGCCTTTTGTGATGAGCATGGGATCAAGAGGGAGTATACAACATCAAGGACCCCACAACAAATTGGAGTGGCTGAAAGGAAGAATAGGACTTTATGTGAAAGTGCTAAAGCTATGAGGTTAAGTGCTAATCTTGACAAACCATTTTGGGATCAAGCTTTGTTGTGTGCAAATTTCTTGTGCAATAGGTGGCCGAGTGCTATTTTGGATGGAAGGACACCTTTTGAGATGCTATTCAAGAGGAGGCCGAGTGTCAACTTTCTAAGAACCTTTGGATGCACATGCTATGTCAACATTACTCTTGATGATAGGACCAAGGAGGATCCATCTTCAAGAAGAGGTATTTTTGTTGGATATAGTGAGGTGAGTAAAGCCTACAAGGTTTATATTCCTTCTACTAACAAAGTGATTGTTGGTAGAGATGTCATTTTTTATGAGGGAAACATTCCAAAGGTGTCTTCAAGCATGATTGATGGTAAAGTAGATGGATCTAACATTCTTGATGTTGATGAGAAGGATCCTACTTTGGATGGTGGTGATGATGGACCTTCATCAAGTCAAAAGCCAAGGAGAACATCAAGAGAAAGACAAG